>CAUYON010142006.1:0-34385 GCA_963573935.1 Arctocebus calabarensis
AGAGAGAAGTACAGAAAAGGTTGCTCCAGTGTCCAAAAGGAATTTTATCTCCTGGCTCTCCAGTATAAGGCAAACCTGGGGCTCTTGAGGGATGATGACACAATCCGGAGCCTTGAGAATTTGCCCCAGGCACCCTCAGTCCAGTTTGGGCTCCGATGGGGTCACTGTCCCAGGAGGCCTTTGCCTCCTCCTATACCCTCCAGTGGTCACCCTAGGAGACACACTTTCAACACATTCTGTAAAGCTAGTCTAATGGGAACACCAAATTCAAACAAAGACAATGCTAGAAAGAATGAACATAAGTGAGTTCCATTAATTAAAGTGAGTTCACATTTATGCAGAATCATAAATGTGGTATTACCATGTGAAAACCAACAGTGTATTATAAAAGGTAAGATATCATTATTAATTTGTATATATTTCAGGTAGCAAAAGTGTTTTAACATCAGGCAACATAGATGCTATGTTAAGAGATTAATAGGGCAGCACCTGTGGCTAAAGGAGTAGGGCGCTGGCACCATTTACCAGAGTTGGTGGGTTCAAACCTGGCCCCAGCCAAAAACATCAAAAAAAAAAAAGAGAGGCAGAGAGATTAATGGGGAAATAACTTATTATTTACAGCAAAACATTTAATAAAATTATATATAATAAAATCTCCTAAAATTGCAGAATAAAAGGCATCTTTTCTGAGAAATGGATCTATCAAAAATATACAGTAAGCATTATACTTAATGGTGAAATACTGAAATTAGGAATAACACAATTGATTACCATTGGTACTTCTATTTATTAATGTCCTTGACATTCTAAGTTGTGCCTTCAAGAAGGAAATGTAATCTTGGAAAGAAGAAACAAAAACTATCATTACTTTTGTGTGTAGTAAACCCCAAATGATATGCAGGAAAATTATTATAAATAATGCAAGTTTAATAGGTTCTTAAATGTACCATCAATATCTAAAAAATAGAAATAGAGTTTAAAATCAATTAAAGAGACAACATTTAACATTATAAAATAGAACATACAGGAATGAATCAAAAAAACGATGTGCAAACTTTATTACAAAACTTAAAAACTGTACTAAAAGACATTAAGGACTGTGTATATGTATAAAGCCAATACATAAACATAACAATTTCATGATACTGAAAATAATAAACATGGCAATTATGAAATATAGACTGATCTATACATTAATCAAAATACCTATTGTATTTCTTATGAAACTTTCTGAGCTGAAGCTAAAATGTTATAGAATAATCTTGAAGAACACAATGTGAGAACTTGCTTTGCCAGATGTCAAGATTTACAGTTGAGGTAAGACAGTGTAGAAATGACAGGAAGAGGGACAAATAGAGCAGTGGAGGAGCAGGGAGTCCATGAAGACACTCACACTTACAGAAAACTTAATATACGATGGTGGTCAGTAAAGAAAATATTAACTTTCAGCAAGTGATGCTGAATATGATCATTTGTGATCCATCTGGAAGAAAGGAAAATGGTATTGCCACCTCCAAACAAATCGCAGTAAATGAGAATGGAATAATAACATTTTATAACCAGCTTGGCACACTTTTCCTTAAAGGACCAAATAGCAAAGGTTATAGGCTATATGGGTACAACTATTAACTCTGTCGCTGTCACATGTAGATAGCATAGACATCGTGTAAAAGAATTGGTATGGCTGTGTGTCCATAGACTGTATTTACAAATACAACCAGTTGCCATCAGGCTGTAGTTGGATGAATCCTGTTTTAGAATGCAATACAAGAGAATATCTATAGTCTCAAGATAGAGCAAGACTTTTTAAAGCATGAAAACAGTGCACAGTTGACAGAAAATATTGATCAATGCAACAACAGTGAAAAGAAGATTTCTGTTTATCAAGAGCTTCCAAAAAGAAAAATACAAAGTCCCTAACTAAGAGGTGATATTTGCAATACAGAATGAAATTAATAATTAGTATTCAGAACATTTAAAGCAGTCCCATGAATTAAAGGGAAATTGATACAATCCAATAGAGAAATGTGCAAAATATATGAACAGGTATTTCACAGATGGGCAAACATGGATATTTATTATACAAAAAAATAATATACCTCCTTATGGTAGTGCAGTTTAAAAGCACAATGAATTACCATTACATACTTGCTCTATTGAGAACTATACAAACTCTGACTATACACAATCGTGGCGAACATATGTTGACTGTTACATGGTGCTGGTGAGAGTGCACACAAGGTATAACCACTTTGAACAAGCTTGCACTATTTCACAAAGTTCAATATGCACATGCTCCATAACTCAGCATATGCTATATATCACACGTACTTGCTCACGTATCCAAAAGATAGCTGCAGGAATCAGAACATCCTGTTTTTATTAGCATCATAACAGCAACAAATAGGCAAAATATACTGTCTTTAGAAAAATGGATGAATAAATTATAGGATATTCATTTACTGGGATATCTATTTTTCAGTGAAGATGAACTATTGAACTATACCAATGTGCATCAACATGGGTAAATACTAAAACCTAATGTTGACCCAGGTGCAGTAGCTCATGCTTGTAGTCCCAGCCACTTGGGAGGCTAAGGCAGGAGCATTGCTTGAGCCCAGGTCTTTGAGGCTGCTACTGAGCTCTGATTGCACCACCATACTCCAGTGTGGGTAATAGAGCATGATACCGTCCCTCTTAAAAAAAAAAAAAAAGTAATATTGATTGAATAAAACAAGACACAAAAAAATATGTAAAACATAAACATGTTTTTTTAAAAAGTGAAAAGTGTGATTCAAAATTAAAACTCAGGTTGATGGACCCTACTAGTGTAGAGGGAGAAAGGAGGAAAGAATGATGAATGGTATTGATAATCTTTGTGTTTTTGCTATCCTTTCAATGTTCATCTAACATCATAACTAGCATAAGTTACACACATTTCTTTTACATATCAAATACTCCGAAATAAAAAATCAAAAGCAAGTATCTTTTCTATTCAACTGAAAAATTTGTCAACATTTTTCTAATATCCTAAAACAATCTCTCCTTTCCTAAATACCACTTTCTATGCCCTTAACCTGCCTTTTGTCTTTATTGTGCTTATTTTTAACCCTATTATATTTTTTCATATTATTTTATCTTAGCAAAAATTTAAAAGTGTTTACTGCACTTGATGGTAATGGCCACATGAACCCAATTTTCCAAATAACTCCATCCTATTTTTTGCCTGCACTTCTTTGCTCTGCTCTATGATTGCCGAGGTTGAAGATGATATCACCCACCTCCTTTGCCTACTCTTACCTTCATATTTCCAGGTGG
This sequence comes from Arctocebus calabarensis, assembly GCA_963573935.1. Classification (NCBI taxonomy): domain Eukaryota; kingdom Metazoa; phylum Chordata; class Mammalia; order Primates; family Lorisidae; genus Arctocebus; species Arctocebus calabarensis. The sequence continues at coordinate 3,319 of CAUYON010142006.1, forward strand.
ACTTGGCCAAGGGAAGCCCTGGTAAGAGATAGGAGCATGGGAAGAAAGAGGGGTTGGGATATGTATTTCCTCTATTTCTTTGTCTTTTGACAGTATCTGTGTTTCTCAGGACTTCTAGGTGGCTGTTCTTGTGAGTCTCAAAGTCTGATTGGTTTCTGTAATATTATGTACCCTTTGCCCCTTCAACATTAACTGTGCCTGTAGTTTCTAATTGTTGCTTGTTTGGGGATGCCTCAATTTCCCTCGTTTAAGTCCTAAATATTTCCCAACATATATAAGAAGCTGTTTCATTAAAACCATTTAATTTGTGGCATCTGGGGTATATTTTGATTCCTACCAGAATCTTGTTATACTCTTGGTCTATCTCATTCACTGATGCTTCTTCAACATTTAGAATAATGCTTAGCAAAGTAGGAACAAAAATGGGACAAATCCAAGAATTCATGGTCAATAAATACAATCACCAAGTGATTTAACCCACCACTGGCAGCTAATATGTCAAGGTGAGGTTGGGAAATTGACTCAAAGACAATGCATTCTCCTACTGGCTAGCAGCAGCCCATGAGGTGGCCTGGCATAAAAGCTTTCCCAGAACAAAATGATGGTGACTAAATAACAGCAGATTCTTTTCCTTGGAGAATATGAATGACAAATACAAGGAAAGTATTCTAGTTAATAATAAAGGCTGAAGTTGACAAGGATACAGAAGACAAGTATCAGAGACTGTAAGATGGCATTGGTTATGAGAGGCTATAAATACATTGAGGCTATGAGTACATTCAAGTTCAAAGTACAAGTGTCATGACTAAGCAGAAGCTGAAAGATATACAGCAGGAGAGACAGAGAGGGTGCTGAGTCACCATATTGGCGAGAGATTGTTTAAATATAGAGTGACAAGTTAATGTTGGTAGCAAAATGGTTTTAGACCCTAAATCATCTTTCCACTCCTTTAACATCCAGGCTATACCTGTAATGGAATTAGAAAGGATTTTCCTTTTTTTCTTCTTGTGTATTTTTACAACCAACATGTTATCTGTGGTTCTCACAAACACAAGTTCATGGAAACCCAAAGCTTATGGTTCCCAGCTTAGTGTTTTCCTCATCTCACTGACATTGAATGATCAATCAAAATTTAGTATTATTTATTGTTTCCTCTTATTCTAGCATGGTTTATGGAAAGTTAAAATACCCATTCTTTGATAGCTTTGCTATACAATGAATACTGTGTAATTTTTCTTCCCTTTCACATTACATGTGAATTTTTGGAGACTATTGACAACAACCAGAAGGTATTCAATAGGGTAAGCTCAAGTTTGACCAAACTTCATTATATATATTTTTAAGAGTGATATAAATTATTATATAAGTGGAATAATACAAAAACATAATAATAATAATAATAATAATACAAAAACATGTCTGGGGATGACAACAAGGAGGATGACATAAATGATTGGTTTTGGAGGTGGGAGGGTCCTGATTCCCCAAACCCAGTTGACCTGGTTTGATTATTTGGCTGAGCCAGAAAGTTCAAACAAGGCATGGCGGTAATTAAAGAAAAAAGTGAGTGGAAACTGAAAACAAAAGTGGAAGGCACAGGCAGTGTGGAGAGAAAGTAAAAGTAAAATGTACAAGCTTCAAGGTAACAAAGCGAGATTTTATTTAAAAAGAACAAAGAGAACCTTATTAAAGAAAAGAAAAAAGAACAAAGAGAAAGTTGAGAGCACTTCCAAAGAGAGTTGGAAGCTGGTGCCACTCATAGAAAACAGAAGGTGAGAGAGACACACACCAGAGCTGTATGGGCGTATAGATACCCCTTCCTCTCCATTTGAAATTGGTTGGCTTTTGTTGGTCTCTGCAGCACCAGGCAGTCTTGCCCTTTTCAACTGGTTGAGTGGTGAATGATCCTATGGGGCCTCCAGACTAACTTGTTCTGCAGGCCAGGTTTCCCTCCAACCCCCCTTGAAGCCCCTTTCTTGGTGTGCCTTCTCAATTAATTAATTTCGTTCTTCCTAATATTCCAAATCTGGAGATCTCTGAGAACAAAGTTTCAGTTTGACTAGGAAACAAGACAGAGAATGAAGTGATGATCTATGGAGAGAAAGAGAACAGATAGCAGCCTCAGGTGTGTGCAAAGAGCAGTGGGCACAGAGAGACACATTCTTTTGAAGAGATTCATAAATGGGTGATTAGTATGAGAGAAATGTAGGGAGTTGTCATTTACCTGGAATGTCCCAAAGCCCTTGACAGAGTATTTTCCTGAAGACTCTTTTACAAAAAGTGAACTCAAATTGCTTTGAAAATTGGCTGATGGGTCCAAAAAAGAAAGATAAATAGCAAATGCATCCAGTTCTAGCAAAATTCCTGAAAATGACAAAGAAATTGATGTCAATTTTAAGTCTTCATTTTACATTCTCAAAAGTTACCAGAAAGTAGTTTTTAAAAAAATATGTGGTGACTTTGACTCACTGTATGTTTAATACTGAGCTAAGTACCTTGTGTTCTGACATAAAATGAGGAAGGATTTTAAGTTGCTTTTGAGCACAAGAGGTGAGAACAAACGTGAGTGATTCTTAGCATATAATTTAGTGGGAGAATTGGAATGTCAGCATCCTTGGTGTATTAGCTATGAGCTTTCTTGAGTAAGTGGGGCCTGTTAACTAGTGTTCAGCTGGGAGAACTTCTATTGTTTTGTGATTATAATTACATGATTAACAAATAATATCAAAACAATTAATATAGTCTGAGAGGGTAAACACAACATATCAGGAAGAGTCTCCAATATCTGGGCTACAAATACTTGACACTTTGAATCACACTCTGATCTTTATGTATGACTGTGACTTTCAGTTGAAAGAGAACAGCCATTGTTTGCCAATCGATATCCTTTATAGGCTATTCATTTAAGATAATGGTGAGTTTAAAAAATGGTAACTGAAGATGGTTTTCTGGAGCGAATGGAAGAAGTGTAAACTTGTGAAACTCACAATCATTTACACTTGAATGTTAATGGTGTTAATGAAAATAACTTTTGCGTGACAGCACATTTAAAGGATTTTCAGGAACATTGTCTCATTCAAGCCTCACATAACCTGTGAGCTCAGAGCTGTAGAGAAAGTCACTACCCTGGTTTCAAAGATGAGGAAGCCATGGCCGCAGGAAATTAAGTGATTTGTCTAAGGTTTTACAATGTTAATGCACAGCCATAACTCAAGTCACATCACTTCAAATTTCTCCCTATTAAAGCATGTTGTACAATTAAACATCTTGAGCAGGAAAACTCAATAGGAAACAAAGTGATGGCTAAATATTTTTCCCTTAAATTGGTTACCACTTGTCTGTACAGGTTTATCTGCCCTATTCGGCGCCTTTTTGAATGACAGCCCTCCTTATCTATGCATGCCTGATGACATGTTAATTTGGCTGAGAAATATAAGAGATGAAGCTTTACCAATTTTAGGAATAGAATATATTTTAAGAGCATGTTGTATTATTTCTAAACAAAATTTGGTATTTTGGGAAAACAGTAGGCAGACAAAACTTGGGAGGTTTAAACAGGGAGAATAATCAGTGTCTTTTCAAAAGAACCTCAATGTTATGAAAATCATTCTCATATTCTTAGTTCTTATGTATACTTGTTAAGTCTATGATTTCTCTATTTTTAATTCACTATTTTCTTTAGTTTTATTTATTTCTTCATGCTGATTTCTTTGAGTTACTCTTTTTCTGATTACTTGAGTTGAACATTGCTTTACTTTTAAAGACAGAGTCTTACTTTATCTCTCCTTGGTAGAGTGCCATGGCATCACAGCTCACAGCAACCTCCGACTCCTGGGTTTAATCAATTCTCTTGTCTTAGTCTTCTGAATAGCTGGGACTACAGGCACCCACCACAACACCTGGCTATTTTTTGTTGCAATTTGGCCAGGGCTGGGTTTGAACTCGCCACCCTTGGTGTATGGGGCTGGTTCCCTACTCCCTGAGCCACAGGTGCCATCCGAAATTGCTTTTTTAAATATGGAAAATAAACAGTTTTGAATTTGTCTGAATGTAGATTTCCTATGTCTAATTGTTTTTTTTTGGTTTGTTTGTTTGTTTGTTTTTGCCGTTTTTGGCCGGGGCCAGGTTTGAACCCATCACCTCCCGTATATGGGGCTGGCACCCTACTCCTTTGAGCCCCAGGCACTGCCCCTTAAATAAATAAATAAATAAATGAAATTAAAAATAACTTTACAATGTTTTTCTGATTACAAAATTCATTTGATACAGAAAAACATGAACAAGAAAATGAGAGTCACCCCTGGCCTTAGGATCTGCAAACCACACCCACAAACCAAATCTAGCTCATTGTATGTTTATGCAAAAAAAGAAAAAAAATGTTATTGGAGCATAGCCATGCCCATTTGCTTACACACTGCTTATCGCAGCGTTTACAGTGGCAGAGTTGAGTAGTTGTGATAGAGACCAAATGGAATGCAAAGCTCAGCTATTTACCATCTAGGCCTTTACAGAAAAACATACGTTGATTCCTGACTTAGAGAAAAAACAGTAACATGTTGGCCTCTCTATATCACTGTTTATGTTTGATATCATAATATTGACCAGTGTATCTTTCCAGCTATCTGGGGGTAAATATTGTCAGTGGTTTTCTAATGTCTCTCCCCCCCCCCCCTTAATTCTTATTTTTAAAGCCTTGAGTGTTTGAAGGAATCAAATGCTTAGGTACAAATGCTGAATTTTCTAGACTTTCTTAAGTGATGTTGGGATATGGTTCTGAACAATGAGGTTTCATCAGTTACAATTTCTGTATAGTATACAAATAAAGCCGCTTAACGTTCACATACTAATGGTGGGTGTGTCAGGGACTGACCCCACTATGGTTTTGTGGCTGTATATTTGTTTATGCAGGGCAATGCAGTTTCACTGTTTATGACTTGTGTCATAAACCCTTAACCTCACTCGCCCATCTGTGCCACTGTCGCACTTTGGCACTCTTGGATCAGCAGCTCTTGGCATTTTTCTTATTGGAAGTGAGGAGGTGTGGGCACTTTTCTGGGAAAAGCCAGTGTTCTGTTTTTTTATACGTGTTTCTCATAGTGAAGTTAGTAAGCAGTGTTATTTATGTTTGGTGGAGATCGAAGTATGTACAAGGGAGCACATAGAATATCTGATAATTCTGTAAATTTATTTATTTCCATCAATGATTTACCTTTTTTTCATGATGCAGACACGAATATGGTGAAGAGGCAATACAATTGTTACTGGCTGAGGTAGAGCAAGAACTGATAGTGTCAGATTTTGAAGGAAATGATGAGGACATTTTTACTAGTTCCGAAGGTGAACGAGAAGAATTCATAGAGGTGGAACATGAAATTATTCATTCTGAAGGGAGAGTGAAGAGGAAGAAAAAGGTGATGATGACAGTGAAGAAGAAGAAATGCAAAATATAGAGCCCAAGAGAAGACCAGGCCCAGCTGTTAAAACAGAGCAGCTCAAATGACAGCACCGTAGGGAATGATGTGGGACTCATAGCTGCTAAAGGATCAGGGGAAATGACAACCAGCTCATATTACGAGGACTCAACCAAGAGTATGATTGAGAATAGAACACAGAACCCTATTGGATGCTTTCCAACTTTTTATTGACAATGAAACTGTGGATGTAATTATCAAGTTTACAAACCAGAAACTACATCTGGTCAAAGAGTTATATAAAGATGTATTCAGGTGGCGCTTGTGGCTCAAAGGAGTAGGGCGCCGGCACCATATGCCAGAGGTGGCAGGTTCAAACCCAGCCTGCACCAAAAAAAAAAAAAAAAAAAAAAGAACCCCAAACAAAAAAACATATTCACCCGACATTCTGGTGATTTCATAAAAGAAGAAATATTAGGACTAATTGGAATTTGTCTAAATTGTGGTGTGTATCAGAAAAATAATGATAATATTGAAGATCAATTCAGTGAAGAGAATTTTCTAGTGTACTGTGCTGCATTTTCATAACCCAGAAGGTGACTCCTACTGAAATGTCCATGTTTTGTTGATGCTGTGACACGTGAAGCTTGCCGATGGCAGCCTAAGTTTGCTCCAGTTTGAGAGCTTTGGAATATGGTTGTAAATCAGCTCACACTTTACTACAATCCTCACGATTCTGTCACTGTTGACGAGACATTGGTGTCTTTCCATGGACATTGTCCATCCAGACTTTACATACCAACTAATCCTGGCAAGTACGGGATTGTAGAGAACCTTTCAAAAAATTACAGCAGTGTCTCTGAGATTGTAAAAAGACTGGTTCTGAACTATCTTTTGGGTCAGTCTAGAAGAACCATTACTATGGACAGAAAGTTTACCTCCATCACCTTGTCTTTCTTGTTTCAAAAGAATATAACTACAGTTGGTATACTGTTCTCAGTGATAAAAGAAATTTGCCTCTAGAACTTAGGCCAGCATCGAAGAAAAACTCTCCTTCTGGGACACTAAGATTTGCCTTCTCTCCCCATGTTACATTACTAAATTATGTTCCAAAGGCAGGCAAGGTAGTTAGGGTACTTTTCACGCATCATGACGATACAAGAATGATGGATAACAAGCCTGATGTAACCCACTTCTATAATGCTACTAAAGCAGATGTCGATGTACTTAATAAGTGCATGAGAATGTATTCCTGTCTCCAAGGAACTTGGATTTTCTTCAACATCACTGACACTGCAGCATACAGTTCATATGTATTTTGGGTTGGGGGAAACAAATAGCCACTAGTCACAATTTCATTTGCAGAAACCATTGGGAAGAAAATAGTTTTTGAAAGATTTGGCACAATAGCCCCGTGGAGAGAAAATAAGCAGATACACCCCCAAAATGCATGAGCTCTAGAAAAAGTATACAATGGCACTGAATCTTTGTGGACACAAGTGCAGTCAAGGACAAGGCACAGTGATGAGAGGAATGGTTCCAGATCAAACCAAAAGGAAGAGTTAAGGAGACAAGCAGTGAAAAGCTTACCCCCAAAAGTTCACTGCGACCTTTTTCCCCAAGGGGGAGACCAGAAATATATGTAGGCATTTAATAAATGCAGCAAGTACATCTGTCCCAGCCACCCATCAAAAGAAAAAACTAGAATGAAAAGAACATGCAGAGATGTGATAAAAACGTTGTTAGTTACTTGTGCAATATGTAAAATTATACGTTTCTCACCAAATTTTAATATGCACTAGTTATGGGGAATACTAGGAAGAAAGTTGGGTCTCTCGTTGAGTCACAAGTGGGTAATATGATAAAATCTGTGAAATATATTTTGATGTTTGCATAATTGTAACAGAGTCCAGCTTGGAAAAGTAGAGATTATCTTTTCCCACAAAGTGATGGAGCATCCATTATGGAGTCACCTTGTGCAGAGTGAACTAGTCACACTAGTGAGAAGGGGCTTGACAGGAAAGGCCCCTGGTCCATGAACTTTCTGTCTCAGAAGCTGTATGTGTTCTTTCCACCAAGATAGCTGCCCTTGGACCCCTCACCTTGGACTTTTTTCTACTGTGTTGTACCTTCTTTCAACCAGTGTTTGTAGATGCTAATGAGACAAAGCCCTGAGCAGGCAGGACAGCATAATGCGATCTCATGGGGCAGCTTATGCTTGCTGCTATCTCTCCCTGTTTGTTCTCTCCTGGATCTGCCCATGGACTCTATAATGGCCAAACAGCATTCATCAGAGAGAAGAGGAGAACAGAAGTATGAACCTGAACTATACACCATGGAACAATCAACCTTTGGATAACTGAAATTTAATTCTAATTTTTTTTTGTTCTTTTTTTCTAAAAGATTTGCTTAAGACTTTCTAGGAGTACTCCAAAACAGAGTAGTTGTATAACTTTCGTTACAGGCCTACTCTTTCAAGTAACTGTTAAATTTATCAAGATGCAACCGTTCATTGATCAAACATTCTGTTTACGTATTCCTTTTTTTATTTTTTAAACTGCAATTGATATTTTTCCAGGGTACAGGAAGTGTGATTCAATTGGCAGAGAGAAGCAAACAGAACATTTTTCTATAACTACTCAGTCAGAGGTCAGTTGCCAGGATTTTCTTGTTCATCCCCATATAGTAAAGTGATTTCTTTTCTCTTGTCTTTAGTTTGATACCAATATCAGACAGCTCAAGTTTCCCTCTGCTGCTTTCTGTGATTGATTTATGAAATCGGAGAAATATCTTTTCCCTGAATGAAAATCTGAATCTACCAAGGCTTCTGCTGGGAACTTCTGGGTGACAAAGCATTCATCCCAAAGTTTGTTTCAGGGTGACTTGGAAGATTTAAAAAGCTGACCCAGACAGCCATGCAAATGCAGACTAATACCTGTAGAGTGGGCTGGATGCCTGGTCCAGAGCATCTAACCCTAGTTTTCTGCATCTGTGCCTGACATGTCTTATTGGTAAGGTTCTTTAGACTATGCTGTGTTTGTATCTAGACTTTACATTCTTTCCAGTCCTCCATAGGCCAATGTACTTCATAGTCTACAACCAAGTAATCCAAGTTAATAAGAGCGAGTGAATAAATTAACACTTAGTTGACACCCTGGCCTGGAAGAACAAACCATCCAGATATCTCTCATAGTTATTAAGTTTTCCTTTCACATTCATCAGAGCTCTTAACCATGCTTCTACATTTTCTATATTATTTATCTCTTTCACTTATGAGAGAACTTAAATGGTAAGTGGTTGTTATTATACTTCTGAATAGAAGTGGAATGCCAGGCATCTTGGTTTGTCTTGAACTAGGCTTCCTGGTGTTAGTAGGATTATAGACTGATTTCCCTTATTCCATTTGGATATCCTTTAGCCTCCTGGTCCTTCTCCTTTACTATATTTTAAAAGCCATTACTATTTAATGAAAACACACTATGTTACTAGGCATTTTACATCATTATCTTTAATTATCTTTAAACCTTTAGCAGGCATACATAATAATTGTGTTTCAGAAATAAAGAAATTGAGCTTGAGTGGGTAAGTTGTGAAATCTCTCTATGTGAACCTATGTCTTCATTCGGTATTCTCTCTCATTTAAAGTGACGATGTAAGTTTCAATTTATATAAAAATGAGAACTTTTATGCCAAAAAAAGTTTTCACGGCTTGAGAAAATATAAAACTATCACAAACTGGCTTGCTTTACTATTTCTCACATAGGTTTACAGGTAGTTCTTTAGAGATTTTCTTGCTTTATACATGTCTATTTCCAGGGGATGACATGAAAAAGAAGAGTAAATATTCAAGATCTAATAACTTCCATATTGATAAATGTAGATATTAAATCTAGATCACATAAGTTCCTCTACTTTTGGGAAAGATTAAGAAAGGGGAAAAGTTTATATAAAGAGGATCCAAGAAACTTCCCCCAAATCCAACAGCAGAAGGGGATTTCCATGAGCTTTATAAATAAGAATAAAAATTTGATTTGTCTTCTCCCCAGGAAGCCTGGATTCTCTTTCCAGTGACAATGATTGGTTATATGGGTATGTCAGCAGCTGTGCTCGTCTTCTGGCTCCAAAGAAACTTGCACTTGCACTTAAGGGTCTTCCCTAGAGATGATACTTGAAGCTGTGAATGGGACCTGATATCTGAGGTAGGAGGTACACAGAGATAAGAGGAAGATGAAATTAACATTGGAAGCCAGTAAAGAAAGTAGTCAGCAGTTTCAGAAAGATAGAAGAACAGCAGTGGCTTTACATCATCAGAGTCAAAGCAAGAGAGCATTTCAAGAAGGAAGGAGGAATTGCCAGAGTTAGACGTTGTGTGGAGTTCAAGGATAACAAGAACTGAGATGAGAGCCATTGGTTTGAATGATCAGGAGCACAATAATCTCTTTTAATAATGCTACTTAAAAAAAATAATGTTACTTTAATACTCAGTGGTAAGGGCAAAATTTGGATTCAAAGAATTCAGGAAGGAGAGTAAAAAGGCTACCCCTATGTGGAACATTGTTATAGTTTTCTAGTGTTTCACTGTCCTGATATTTTTTCTTAATAATCCACCCAAAAGTCTGATCCAAAGTTGATTTGTGTACATATGTGGGTATGGACACTGAAGTGGCATTTATAATGGCATTTTTTAAAATGGCATTTATAACTAAAGCTAATTTTTCTCCCCAGCTGAAAAGACTATGTTATTTAGGACCATATTGAGCAAAGAATTTATTACACAAGGCACAATCTATGAAGCATGCTAAGTAATTTTGTTTACAAGGAGATATGTGGATATGTGGTTCATTCATATTCCAAGAGGTAAAGTGGGAGAAAAGAAAACAAATTACAAATGCATGCATTATCTACTTTGTATTTTTTTCTTGCATTGTCTGTAAAACACAATGATCCGCATGAGCTTAATGGGATTAGGTGTTCGCAGTTTCACTTTATGGACCATCAAACACGTCAGACCTAGAAGTTCTGTAGCTATAGACTGATGCTCCAACACAAGCTAGGCTGCATTTCTGTGAGTACTGCCACCCAACACAATACCTGAAAATGCTGAGGTAATTCCTTTAATGCAGGTGGCCACTAGACTTCCATAGAATCAATTATGAATTTGCTAGTTAGAACTAGGAACCAATAACAGAGAAATGGCAATGAGTAACATCGAGACCGATGGCTGGGAAAGTTATTTCACATGACCAGGGTATACTGATTGTAAATCAGAAGACTGAATTTCAAGTCCCTGTGGTGTCACTTGTGTAACAAGTCCCTTAACCTCTTGGTGTGTTTCTTTCTTGCATAGAAGAGTAATGATAAAATGACGTCTGGACCACTGTCCTACAGATTCGCAGGGAGGGCCAGATGTAGACCGTCAGGAAGCTACCTGTGAAAATTATTAGTGTTGTTAATATAGAAGAACCTCCATAGTTGCCCCCTTCCCTGCATTGACCACCTCCTTCAGTTGACCTAATTTTCATAGATAGGACATGCACCCACATATACATCAGTCCAGTGGGCCTCACCCCTCATGTTGACCCCTCTGAATGCTGACCAGTTTGTTACACGCCCTTGGGGGGGGGGTCAACTTACAAAGTTTCTACTATATTTATGTTTTGATTTTTCCACTCCTTGATTTTTATATTTTGCATTAGAAAGATATTCTGTACTGATCTATCAATATAGAAAATGTTAATAATTGAAAACACTTTAGGAATCATCCTTTCATTTTATATATCAAAATCAAAGGAACAAAAGAGCAACAAAAACACCCTACAAACACAACGTGAAAAAATAAACTACCAAGAGAAATAGTTTGTCCAAGGTTGTACAAATAGTCAGTGTAAACCTCTAGGTAAAGCCACATCCTTGGACATCTGCATATTTACATAGTCATACAGTGTGGCCAAATTATTAGAATCTTGTAGATTTTTGGAATGAGGGAGTATTAGGGCAGAAAGAATTCTTAAAGACCACCTGGCCCATTGATTATCATAAAACTGTTTGAAGTGGTAAGTGCTTGCTGAAGGAGGGCAGCAGAGGGATGAAAAGGGACTCGACACGCCATCTCTTTCACACAGGATGCCTTGATTTTTATCTGCAATACTTTGGACTTTCTAGCTTAAGACTCAAAATATAAAGAAATACTTTTGCAAAATGAAAGAAAGTTTGAAAAGAACACTGAGATACAGGGGCATAGGTGATTTGCTGCGTTGCCTGAAATTGTAAGATTCTGGTGGGTACACACAGGTCTTGTTCAAATAAGCCATCCAAGGGGGCTGTGTGCAGACATTGGCTTCCCCTCACTGGTAGCTCCCTTAGGTATCACACCATAGTCAACACTCACTCTAATCTGCTTTGCCCATTACAGGCACTAGAGTCTGACACTGGTGTCCAGAGGCACCAATGTCCCAGATGGAATCCCTGATGACATTAATTATCTGGAAGTATTTTTCAAGATAGTGCCTGGGCAATAAAACAATGAGAGCAAACCTGTGCTATGAAATAAAAACTCTACACTTTACTGTCAAGTTAACTGAAGCATGATTATGAACAAGGAACTCCACAGTTCCTCTAAAGCAGGCTTAGATAACAGACATCCACGCTTACTGGAAGTTGGTGAGGTCCTTAGTCATGTGTCATTAAGGGAATTGTCTCTGTTATGGCCCAGTATCCATGTCTCTTCAACATTTTGTGTTCTGCTGACATAGTTCACATCCCACCCCAGACTGGGATGACGTTTTCATTTTCTTCAATCAAGCTTTTTATTCATAATTACAGTGAAATTTTTAGCCTCTGCATCTGCAATTGCTCAAAGATTATACAGTAAATCAACTGATTTCTAAGAAAGCTTCAATTCTGAAAAATGCCTGTTGCCAGTTAGGAAACCAGAATGATTAAGATGACATTAATAGGCCTTGTTTCTTGAGCACTGCTGTGTTTCAGCCAGGTCACACATTGACGGGAAGAGACCCCCCCAACACACATACCACAAGGTTAGATTCAGTTCCTGATTTAATTAGTGGAGGTTACAGACCTAATCGGAAGGGAGGCAGTCCCACAGGAGAGGAGAAGATACAGCCTATTTCAGCATAGCATCCTTGGCTGTCCCCAAATCCTGTAGAAGACCGCAGCTGCCAGAGGCACTGTCCACATAACATGAGCAAAGGGCTATTCTTGCCAAGCCCCTGACCATTAATATTCAGAGTTCCATCATTATCGGGAAGGAATTATACAACCACCTATTTGACTCTTGAACCCAGGTTGGTGTCGGCAAGATCTCATCTTCAGCCAGGGGTAAACTGTGTCAGGGCCTGCTCACTCCAGAGCGACATCTCTGCTTTCAGGTTTCTGGGGCCCTGGGAAATCTATTTTCCCCTGAGTGCTGGTGTTCACCAGGTGCCCCAACTCTCACACATCATCTCACTGAATCCTTGCAAAGTGCTGCTACAATTTGACAATCATTATTCAAAAAACTTCCTTACAGTCATATGAGTTTTGAATTCAGAACTTTCAAATTTCAGCCAAGTTTATATGGTACATATGCCCATATTTAATTTGTACCTGCCTCAGATACTGATGTGTAGTCCCTTTACACAAGGAACGTGTAAAGACCATGAGTTGCCTTACCTCAGCTCCATCAGGATTTCCAGTAAACGTGTTCATGCCAATGTATAAAACGTCTCTTAGTTCTAAGAACATTTTGGATTTTCCTTTTTTGCAGATTAGGGCTTGTGGACCTATATTAACATATTTTATCTAGGTTGCAAGGAGGAAACTAAGGCTCAGAGACCTTCAGAATCTTGCCAGCTAGTAAGGGGTGGGATTAACATTCAAAGTTCAGTCTATCAAAATGTCAGACCCATGTCTTTATTCACAAACTATAACCTACATAAGCTAGCTGTGCTTTTCTATTAATTTGAGAGAACTTTGAATGCTCTGACTCCCTCTAACAAGGCCTGGACTAGGGAAAGGAGAAAGAGAGACTTACCGGGGGTGCAAAATGTAAGGAGGAACTCAAAACTCAGTTATCAAGATACATAAATTTCAACACACTATTCTTATGATTAAAATCAATGTAAGAATAGTTGATGAACAAAATATTAAAAATTTTAATCAAGATGGGGTCAGTGTTACTGATCTTACTGCTGTCCAATCACTGCCTGATGTTGCTATGGCTGTTCTCTACCCTCCCCACAGGAAGGAGAGAATGTGTGCCATCCCTTTGGCAGGAAGGATGGGCTTCAGAGGGACCTGAAGGAAGAAGGTCTCCAGGGTACAGTGATGCTTCCTGCTTAACAGGGTTAGACGTGATCAAGGTCAAAAACCTGACAATGATGCTGAACTGTTTCCTTCTACTCTTGAGATGGCACACCAAAAGAAAGGTTATGTTTCACAGACATGGCAACAGAGTTAAGGGATTAGAACAAAAAAGTTTAAGTTGCTCTGCTTTCAAGTTCACAGTTATATCTGTGGGGACCCAATAAGAAACAATCCACTCCAATGAAGAGGCCTTAATGAAGGGCCTTCTTCTGACTGGGTGAACAGAAAGGATATCAGGCACTCAGAGATGAGCAACAGCTGGAAGTTGACATTACCCCCTAGCCCGGAGGGGAACAGGGGAGCAATGGCGGTCTTAGAACCAGACAGCTTGAGCAGTGGGAAGGGCTGCCGGGCAGGAGCTCTGGCTGTCGAGTGGCACTGCACCAAGGCAGGAAGGAGAAAGGACAATCTTCCCAACCTTTCCCCATTTCCCCAGTTTCTTGCCAGGCCCTGTCATTGGCTGAGTCCAGAAGGAATAGCTGGAATGGAGTCAGGCTAGTGCAGTGGCTGTGCCTGGCTCCTAGGGCAGAGAGAAAGTAGCAGAGGGCAGAGGAAGGGTCTGGGGCAGGGAGAAACTGAGAAAAGCCACACAGTGAGTTTTGTTTATTGGTTTTCACCAGCTCACATGCTATCAGGACACTTCTTCTGTTCAGTGACACTGCTAAAGGCGCCATTGGGTGAAAGCAGGAGGAATTCAGCTACTTTAGCCAACGCCTTCACTACCACTTAAAATTAGACAGTTTTATGCAAAAATTATTATTGGCATTGCCATTGGGCAGACAAAAGACTGATTTCATTCTTCATTTTAAAATCCATAAAAGAACATTCAAATTGTATAGAAAACAGGAATGTTTATGTAAATGTGAGTTCCTGGCAATGAGACTTACATTTCTTTATTCTCCTATCCAAAACAATAAGATAAGAACTAGAGAAGAAGGCATTGACAATTTGAAATGCGAACTAACTCTCTTGATCAGCTTTCAAGGGCAACAGAAAGACTCAGAGGGGATTTAAATACAGTAGCTATCTTTGTACCTAATTTTAAGAGCCTAGTTAAGGAGTGATGGTCATCAGATTTGGTATGACTATGGCCACTGATGCAACATTCTCCAAACAGAAAAGTCTAGAGAGAAATCTATCCCGGGGTAACAGTAGATTTGTCTTCCATATAGATAAGTACATTAAGATGTTATTTACTTTAGACTTCTGATAAGTAAGAAAGAAGAATGAGAGCAAGATCATTTACCAGTCCCTGAGGATGTCCAAGGATGACCAAGAGATCCAACTGTGGCTCAGAACTCTTGGTTCTGGTCCCTTTGCATACCTTTGAGTTTTTGTGACAAAATTTATGGCCAAATTGCTTGGTTTCTATCTTCTAATGCCGTATTCCTTCAGCTGGCACTGGGCTCAGTTCCCCAGGGTTCATTTGGATCATAGCAATGCCTAAGATGCTAATTTTCCAAGTTCCCCTTCAGGATAGATGGATAGAGCACTTGAAGTCAATATAAGTCATTGCTAGAAAACGCTATTAGAATTTTTTCTCCTATGTTTTATGTCATATAAAGAATACATACAGTTTTAAAAATATTTTTCAGCCTACCTGCCTTACTGGTAGGGTCTAGTTGTCTCATGATGACAGCATTATTTCCTCCTTTGTGTGTGTCTAACCATATTTTAAGTATTGGATTTCCTCTTCCTGCTTAAACAAAATTGAACACTGGCTTTTTAACTTCATTTTTTTCCCCTTTTTGAGCCCAAAAAGAGATACTGAGGCAAATTTTCAGGATCAATTACATTTGAGCAAATACTTTTGAATTAAATCAGGTATAGCCAATATTTATTGCTTATTGTTTAGTTCCTCTGTAACATTATATTATGTGCTGGGAGTTTAAAGATGATTTCATCTAATAGGCTAAGGATAATGACAGAAGTAAAAATATTTTTTTCTGGCCACAGGCATTCTGAACCAGCATTTATAAACAGTTGATTAAACAAATTCAAATATTATTTCTTCCTTAGAATATATCTCAAACCCTTTATTTCTAAAACTCCACTTTTTTTCTTTGAACCTTTTCTATCAGTTGTGTAAGGTGATGTAGTGGGTTGAATCTCTAATAGACATTCATGCTGACCACAAAATAATGTGCCATTTCTGTGGTATAGAGATGAATACATGTGATTACAACATACACTTGAAAGGTCAGACTTTATAAATATAACTATTTTGAAATTTAACTTAGAGGTGATGTGAATGCTTAGGTTTTGATGTCTAAGAGTCCTAGATTTGAATTTTGGTTTGCCATTAGTTATATGACTTCGGGATAGTTACAGCAAATTCTTTGAGGATAGGAATTTTAATATTTTTTTCTGAGACAGAGTCTCACGATGTCACCCTCAGTAGAGTGCCATGGTATCACAGCTCCCAGTAAACTCAGACTCTTGAGCCCAAGCAATTCTCTTCCCTCAGCCTCCTAAGTAGCTGGGAATACAGGTGCTTGCCACAGTTCCTGGCTACTTTTGTTGTTCTTCTTGTTGTCATTGTTGTTTAACAGACCCAGATTGGGTTTGGACCCACCAACCCTGGTGCATGTGACTGGTGCATTAACCACTGAGCTATGAGCACTGAGCTGGGAATTTTAATTTTTAATGTAGGGATGAGATATCCCTACATCATGGTAGTGATAAATAAATAATATAACATGCATAAAAAAGCATTATCTCATCATATAATCATCCAATAAAAAGCAATGGATTATATTATTATTTAATGACTGCCCTCAAATTACTTGTACTAGCTCTTCTTTCTAAAATTTTCTAGGATCACAGGATCATCATTACTCAACTAATTAGCATATAAAATTATAAACTTAATGTGTATATGTATATAATTAAAGATTTATATGACTTTTTAATCGTAACATTGACTCCTACCCACATGCTAGGTTAAAATACTGAGGTTTAGATGGTTGCATCCCTTGCTCAAATTATTCAGCTGTTTAGCGACCCCACTCCTGCTAATCCTGTACAGAGCTTTGCACTTCCGAATGTGTGTCCCCCTACTTGCTGCAGCCCCACTCTCCCTGTGGTTTCCATCTGCCACTATAAATATCACTTCTTTCATGAACATTTCTGATTCATGCTCCTTTGACAGTAAAGCTGAGCTGTTCCATCTTTGATGAGGTGTGAATGAGATGCTGTTATTAATACAAACAGAGGCACCCTCTGGGTATTATGCAATTTATCAGATCAAGCATCAAAATATGAAACTACAAAAACAACTAATGAAAACAAAATGAATATTGTTAGTTAAATTAATGCTGTCATCTTCCCCAAGTGTGTCTTCAAAATGAAATGGTCCAAAGGCAAAAATAGAACAAGCTGGGAACACTTAGTTCCACAGTGTAGAGGGTTTGAAATACAGACTTAATTTCCAATGTGTTAGATTGCTCATGTGTCAGTGGTGAAGAAATATTATTAGCATGTGTGGACCCCATGTCCCCCAAATCCAGTATTCCCCTTTCCAGCCATTCTATTAGAATTACAACATAGAACAACAGGGCTGCCATGAATCTGTATTCTGGAGCCTGACCCAACAATGCCTCTTCTGCTTTCTGCTCTCCTACTTGTTTGAGGAGTTTTACAGCCATTGCCTCTGTCCTATTACATACCAAAATATTTGCTTAGTGGCTTCTAAAAGTATGCTTCAGATGGAGCAGAAATACCGAACCAAGAAAGCATATTGCAATGCGTGTTTTATCTGTTGAAACTTAAGTAATGCTCTTGAGAGTAGTAAAATTAGTATGTGTACCTGCTAAACTCATTTTTGCTCCTTTTCTGGTGGATACCATTGTTCTAGTGCTTTATCATGTTGCAGTCATTGCTTATGAGAAGAAACGCTGTAGAACTTCTGTGTGCTGACACATGGTGGTGGGTGAAACTCGCTTGGTCTCCTTGAAAGCTGCCTTTGTTTGAGGACAGTGGTGACTTGAACACTGTTGGTTCAAGGTACTTTTGCCGCTAACACATGTGAAAGAAGAACACATGTGAAAGAAGAAAGAAGTTGTTTCTGATTAGTTTATAGTCTCTACCGTCCAACATGTCTCAGTGAGTATTGGATTCTGCTAGAGAGAATCTATGTAAAAATAGGTAGTTTTATTTCACTTTTATGAAAGGGACTTTAATACTCACGTTGATAAGGTAGATCCTCCTATAAATGCTATCCACATCAATGTTAGAGAATTCTGGGGAACAGGATTGGCCCAGATGCCAGAAAATGCTCTGCAGGCGTGCCACGCTTGGTGAGATGTTCTGTTAGATGCTCAGTGAGGTCATACTGATGCTCAGGAATGCGGGGTGTAGATTCTGTGAGACAGAAGCCTTGTTTAAGTAACTGATCTAAAGTCATTACAACATTCATTGTTTTCACTTCTTCAGATCTCAGTCATGGCTTAGCACTTGATTTGCTTTGCACTGAGAATTTGGAGGTGTGTGAGATGTGGTCCCTGCCATCTGAGCCACAGCCAAATATGAAAGATAAGAAGAGAAAATTGCCAAATAATATCAGAGACTCTCTAGGATCAGAGGGGAAAGGTAAGAGATTCCCAAGTGCAAGCTCCAAGAGGTGAGTGGGGAAAGGGTGGGATTCCTCAGAGGAAGTAAGAGAATGACATCTCAACTAATCCTTGAAAAAAAGTGGGAATTTTCTGAACAAGGTGGAAAAGTATTAAAAAAGAGAGAATAACATATGTAAAGAATACTGAGGATGGAAGCTGTGACAAAAACGGCCGTTTGAGGGATTTTTTAAAAGGTCTAAGATTAGGCATTTGGCTATCTGCCATTCATTTTATTTTACCTGGAAAAATATAAATTAGTAGCACGTGAAAAATAAGAAATGAAAAACAATATATGTTCCCATCAGTCTTTTGGGCCTAAATGTATATCAGCGCAAAATCTTTATATGCAGGGCCACACTGCATAAAGTGTGACTTTCCAAAACTGTTCAAATACTACAAACTTTCCAGTCACCATTCCTATTCAGTTATGCTTGGGGGTTAAAATGTATAAAGAGATTTTTATCCTCTGATACAAGCACAGTCCTTTATGCTATTTCGCAACTGCACACCTTTTCAAATGCTACACCATTACTGTTACAGCTTGGATGACTCGATGCTAGATCACACCCAGTGTATTTCCTGCTGAAACTCCCTCATGTGCTTCTTGATCTGACTTTCAAATGCCTCAGGCAAAGTTTCCAGTCCGAAGTTTCCCATATAGCTTCATGTTGCAGGAATTAGAGCAGCAATTCACACAAATGACATTCTTAACATGTAGGAAAGATTCTCTGTTGGGCCAGGAGGGTCCCTCTGTTAAAGCTATAGATGCCCAGACTGAAAAAGTTTTACCAAGAAGTGACTTATAAATCTAAGACATGGAGGTTAGGTTCTGCATAAATAAGGGCCATGTTGAGAATGTTTCCCACTCAGAAACCCTTAGCAGGAAGCCCAGAAATGGGACCTCTTAACTACTCATTCACTGGGCAGGAGATGTTCTGGTCATCAGCAGAGAAGCCTGGGAACAGATGGGCTGACGGTGCTGGGGCTGATGCAGGGCTGGTGAAAACATCGGTAAGTAGCTGAGTGTAGTGAGAGGAATACCGGGTGTGGGGCCCTACTAACTGACACAGATGCCTTTCATGATATTTTTCAAAAAATTATTTGCTGATATTACTTAAAAATAGGTTCATATGTGTTCTCTAGCAATTTAGCACTTAATGAACATGTTTTACTTTCTTACATGTTCGATATTGCATTAGCATTCTGCAATGCAAAAGGTAAAGAGGTCAGACTTAGTGCGGTAGGAGGTGAATAGCACAGTTACTGTGACTGCACGCTGTGTGGATTCCTTCACAACCAAGATGCCCTCTGTCATCACAAATGAGCTTTGCAAACACCTTCTTTTGGGGGAAAAACACCACAGAATCCAAACACTGTGTGATTCTGATCTGTTCCTCTCCTGTCCCCTTCTTCACACTCCCTCATTTCTGGAAAACTCAGAGAGAGTTAGAGTCACGAGGATTACATCATTAAAGAGATTGAGGCAAGGATTGTTCTGGCTACTGAATGGCAAGAAAAGATGATGTGGCATAAGGAGTAAAGCCAGGGACATGTGTGGACAATAATAATCTTGGCAATAATAATCTAGGCATAGGTAATAGAAACATGGACTCGATTGGCAGCAATAAATTTGGTAAAGTTACCAGGTTTTGGGCATAACCTGATGATAGAGCAAGTAAGGATTTGCTGGCAAATTGAATGTGGTGTATGAGAGAGGATTCAAAAATAAAACTGAAGATTTAGTGCTAAGAAACTGGAAAGATGGAGCTGCTGTTAACTGAGGTGGAGACGACGTCAGGAAGAACAGGTTTGAGGGTAAAGACCAGCCATTGTTCTGCCATGTTGTGTTTGCAAAGTCTCATGTTTGGTTAGGTAGAGATGTACCATGAGCAACTGCATTTAAGTCTCTGTTTCACGGGAGAGGACTGAGCTGGGCACATAAACCCTCTAGTTGACAGCATAGAGTGGATATTTTAAAGTTATGGCACTGAAAGAGATTACCAAAACATCCGGGCATTCTAGTATTTATTAGTCCAAGGTTACATTGAGTTATGAAGGCACCACGGCACTTCAGCCTGGATAACAGAGCAAGAACTTGGCTTAAAAAACAAAACAACACACACACACACAAAACAGATCAAAGCTAAATATGAGGCCACATTCCCAAGAAAGCCATTTTAGTGTGGGGAATTGGTGGGCTTGGGCCACATCTGACCCTCCTGATCTCCAAGTATGGTCTCTTTACTGAATATAAACTTCTACTGAATCCAAACTCTTTATTAAAAGGAGTTGCTCTATAAAATTTGGATTCAGTCCAAAGGCCGCATTCAAGCATCCAGAAGGCCACATGTGGCCCCAAGCCACAGGTTTAACTGAACGTGAAGTTCAGCATCCTGACAGGTGCTTGCCACTCTCTGGGCAATGTTACACACCTTCTCTTTGGCTTTCCCACTTCTGAGCTGTGTGTCCCAGTTCAAACTTCCCTTTGTTTGTTTCACATACAGTAAGTCAGTTTTTCTAGTGAAACCTTTCTGACTGTACTTGGAAGGGAAGGTGACACTGAAGCTGGCAGTGTGACCATCCCTGTGTAATTCACCCAGGCAGAGAGCAACACAATATCCATGAATAGAGGGCAGAGTTATCAACTAAAAATAGTTGGGAGGATAGAACGACCCTAAAGGTGTGAAATCTCTGGGATTTTTGCATTTTATTTAGTTTTTCTTCTCATTATTTTCTTCCTTTCCTCTCTACTTATTTCTGAAGATGTAGTGCAGCTCTTTAGTGGTGATAGGTTACAATTTTTTGAGTACACAGACATCTCCTGATTTACTAAAAAATCAGAAGTTCTGGTTGAGCATTTAATAAATCAGAAAGGTAGACCATATCCACCCAGAACTACATTTGATTAGCAAGATGAACCCTTAGCAAGACTCTTGGTGCAGGTCCAGTAAAATGGTAGGGCCTGTGGATTAGAGAGGTGGCTGAACCTCTGGAGTGAACCGCATCTGCACTGCTGACTTGGGCCATGTTAAGTGTGAGCAGGATAAACAGGACCATCCAGTTCCATTTTTTATGAATTATATTACAAATTACTTAGATAGGAAGTTGTTATGTTAGAATAAGTTCCATGTTTCCATCATCTTATCTAAATATTGATCACACCCAGTAGAGAAGGCTGTAGAACACAGATGTTTTCATAATGGAGAAAATAGGTGTGTTGCTGTGATGATGGATCCAATGTGTAGCTGACTTGTTGGTAACACATCATGGTGGGTTTATTTTCCCAAGGACCAGGCATAGCACATGCTTTTCTCCAGTGAGTTTGTTAGAACACATTTCCAATGAGAGGGATGTCTGTGATCGCTAGCTCTAAATAGGCAAGAACAGGCCCTCAGACACATGGCCGCAGGTGGCTGGAGTTTCATATCCTTTCCTGGACTCCCTTCTGCCCTTGTGCCAACTCATACCCAATGGTTTCCTCCGTTACTGTAACTTGCTGCCTGTAAAGTTTCTCAATAACTGTAACTCACTGGGATTTTTCAACATTTAAGTAATTTCAGATTTTCTTTAGAGAGGAAATATTTAAAACCCTGCCTTTCTAGCTACTACGTAGGCCTAATTTTCTCTTTATTCAGAGCATATCTTTCTTTATATTACTTTACTGTTCATTTCAAAAGGAAGAAAATAATTTTCCACTTATATTTTTAGATCATTTTTCAAACCATTTAAAAAAAAAACTCTTCTATAATCCAGGCACTGTTCAAGACATTGAAGTGAAGTGGTGAGCAGGAATAACCATTGCTTTCTTGTGGGACTTACATTTCAATTGAGGACTTGTGCTGTGAACTTATTACTCTGAGTATTGCTATCATGTTAGACTTCACTGATTTGTAAACACAATGATCTGTGAGAATATTAATGAGCACCGATTGATTATTCAGAAAGTAATTGGCTGCCGTGTAGAATGACATTATGTATAATAATTATTCTCATTATTTGTAAACTCATGCCATATGTGTGCCTGTGTGTCTGAGCTGAAAAGAACTGAACTGTGTGTCATATGTTGTCAACTATATTTATAAGAGTGTGAATGTAGGTGAGGATTTTCTACTGTAATTAAATGATAATAAATCCATCTCAGAGTAGAGATGAGGCAACATGTTTGTATTAATGAGAGCCATTAAAAATCACATGACAAATGGGATTAGGAGGGTATCACAATGGCCTATAAAGAGTGAGTAAAGTGGAATTTCGCCAGCAAGGATGCCAAAAGAGTGGTTTTTTTCTACTTAGCTTTGAATTTATTGTGGGAAACCAAGAATTTGGTTTGCATGAAGTTTTCCTTCATTACTTCATTGGAATACCTGGTAAAGCCACTGTCTGTTTTGTCATTCCAAGAGAAGACATTCATCAGGTGGCAAAGTTATATTCAGAAGCAAGATGAATTTCTTCAAATTCCACAGAAAAGGAAATAGCTACTAGCTTAATCAAAAAATTGCCTTGACTGTCTTTGTTTCTTGAGGAATGTCAACTGGACTCAGAAACTATAAATAGTTACCATCTGAACTTGGTAGTTTAGCAGACCTGCACATACAGATTTGTGTTAAAAGCATCTTCCTTGAACTAAAAAATTGACTGGAATCACATTTATTCATAAAGTTTGGCATCAACTACTGAATCCTGCATTAACTTGGCTTATGAGCAGGGGAAAAAAAATGTGTAAAGTGCTAAGTTAAAGGACAAGAGAGAATTTCTGGCTTTCATATGCAGCTGGGACAGTTGTTTAGAGATGAAACATTGAAGCATCAGTGAGATCTTTCAGTGAAATGGCCAAGTTGGAGAATGCTTTCTTTTGTCCTCAATGGAAGATATAAAACCTGCTGTATCGAAGCAGGTTCAGGTCATGCAAACCCATGTGCCATAACTGTTTCAATGTGGACCTGAACAGAGTATTTGTCTGAAATAAGTTACATAAAAGAAGATGTGGTTGTGATTACCATCCTTCCAAAATCTTTGCTTTTGGAGAAAGATGATTATCAGAGTGAGTACAATAGCTCTTTACCTGTGATCCCAAGTTGCAAGGAAAACAGGTTGATCAGACTCAGTGACATTATAGGAGGAAGATCTGGTGACTGTGATGATCACCTTGGCCATGCCCTTTGAAGATCAGGATGGAAACAGCAGTGACAGTCAAATGAAAGGCTGGAAAATTAAAATTGATGACCATATTACACATTACACTGAAGCTCATACATCACAAGGAACCATGTGATACAAGTAGGAAAGCCACAATTCCTGTTCATTCCTAATTATATCTCTTTTTCCATCTGTTTCTATTCAGCACCCTAATTCATTGTAGTAGAGAAAGGAATGGGTTTCTTTAGGATTTTGGAGTCAACTATAAAGTACAAAATGTAAACAAATAGAAAATAAATTATACCATTATTTACTAAGGGTGACAAGGCCACTGGAAATATCAGAAGCACTATATGGAGAAAATATGATTCTCTCTTCAAGATGTCAAAATGAGAGTTTTGGCTTTGATACACGAAACACTGGGCTGACAGGTCTGTAACACATAAGGAATTAACTCTTTATTACTCAAGGTTGGAAATAAAAGCTCAAATGATATCACCTTAGAAAGGAACCATATTTTTTTCAAGTCCAAAGGCAAGGGACAGATGGATAGACAAGGTGCTTACAAGCTGTAATCGTTGGGGTTACACATAGAAAGGATCTTCTGGGGCAGTGAGGGCCACTTTAGTTTGGGGTCGAGGAGAGGTGGTGAGCTGCGATGAACTGGCACTAAGGAAAATGAGAAACATGATACATCATTGATTGATGATACTACAAAATGTCTTTTTCCAGAGTCTGTGGAAAGTCATGCTGTGCTATGTGTCCTTCGCCAAGAATTTCTACAGGGCAGGATGTCATGTTCTTAACCTCTCTCAACCTTTGCCCCACAAAAGTCCATACTTATTTCAGTTATTTTTTTCTACTTATATACTTTTTTTTTCTTGCTTCCTTCGGGCACTTTTTATCTATCAAATCTTGCTTTTCAGCCTCGCTTATCCTCAAGCCCATGTCAATTGTGGGTATCATTGCACAACTTATTATGGAGCAATCTTCAGTTTTCTGCCTGGAATGCCTTTTCTTGGTCTCTTGTCTCACAATCCCAGATGTCAAGTGTTCTCTGATTGATTCAGTTAGCAGAAGGTAGTCTTCCCTCAGGACTGTGGGGCTCTTTGTCAGTGCCACTGTTCTCACTTACTATGTTGGGTTGAAATTCTCTGTTTACACTCCTGTTTCTCTCACTAGACTCTATGCTCTTTGAGGGCAAGGATCTCACCAATTCCTGGTTCTGTGTATAACATGTAGTAGGTTCTTAATAAATTTTAAATATTTACTGGCTAAAAGTTCAAATATTCACTAAATAAAAGAATGACCCCTTTTTAAGAGGGATTGTTGTATGAGAGCTCCAGGACTCTGCTGATTAACCTAATTAGTGGAACTCCTTTAGAGTTACGGATATTCATAAAAAAATTGGCATCTCATTTGCCAACTATGTAATCTGCTTCGAAAAGTTGGGGACTAAAAGCAGCAGATCAATACTGAAGAGGAGGCAGAAGGCTAAAATGCCTTGTTGCTCAAATGCATATAAACCTGGGTCAGAAGAAAAATTAGAAAATTAAAGAATCGAAGTGACCTTGGAAAACATTTAGCCAAACTTCCAGAGAAAATGTAAATTAACTTTCCAAGGCCTCATGCATGGTTACTGGCAGACAACCAAAATTCAAGCCTCTAAATTCTCAATGTGGGACAGTTTTTTCTGTTCTTACTGCTGTAACAACTCCATTTCAAATGCTTGTACATCCAGCATGGAATGCAGATAATGTGCTTCTCTTCCTTTTTGACCTCACTGAATAATTTTCAGCAGTGGCTTCAATTGCTTTTGTTACCCTGCTGTGCTCTGTTGGGTTCACTCTTGCAAAGGACATCTGGTCATATAGCAAAGAGAATTATCCGGTACTTTTCCCAATATCCTCTCAGTCAATCAGTCAACAAGTTATTTATTGAGCCATTGCTGATGTGACCAACACAAGGCTAATGTGATAGAGTTGGATGCATTTAAATGCAATGCATCAATTAAATAGCACTCTGCATGATTTCCACTTGGCATACCTCAAAGGACAATATTGTTCAAGGCCACCATGAACTCGGTAATGGGAAGCTCACCCAGTAATTTCACATGGAATTGGGCATTTTGGCCTGATCCCCAGGGTAAACTTTGAGGCTGTCAGATACAGAGCAGCCAGGACCCAATTCTTTCCGCAGATGTTCCAAGACCATGTCCATCTGGTCTTTACATTTCCTGACTGAGTTTGAACATCCAGAAAGCAATAGAATGAGAAGTCTATTCTTTTCAACATAACGCTTTGAATGTTTTATTAAACTTTGGATTGGAGACCAGGAGTATGGCAGGAAGAATGACCTTTGGGAGTCGATGACAATTTTTACTGATACTTTGCCATCCAAATATCATACCCTCTGTGACTCAGGCTTTAACTGAGATATAAAGAGATGCAGCCAACCTTTTGGAAAGGGGCTTTTCCTGTAATTCAGTGCATTATGTGACACTATCCAGTGGACT
The DNA here is from genome assembly GCA_963573935.1 of Arctocebus calabarensis. Taxonomy (NCBI): domain Eukaryota; kingdom Metazoa; phylum Chordata; class Mammalia; order Primates; family Lorisidae; genus Arctocebus; species Arctocebus calabarensis. The sequence continues at coordinate 29,358 of CAUYON010142006.1, forward strand.
GGCCTGAGGACCTGGTGGCACTGGGAGTTGGTAGGCTGGAGGACAAGTGGAGATGCAGGGGCGTGACCCCATCACAAACCTCAGGTGATGCTTTAAAGTCTCACTAATTCACGGGGTTCCTGTGGCATTTGTCTGAAGATGGGCTTTCAGATTGGCATATGGGTGTTTTCTTCTGGTTCAGCAGACAATATATGAAAATGCAATAGATGCAGAATAAAGTTGCCAGATAAAATGCAAGACAATTAAATTTGAATATTGGGCAAACAATTCATTTTTAATTCTAATTATGTCTAAAATGTTGTATGAGACAGACTTTTACCTAAGCATACTGTATTTTCATTTACTAAATCCGGCAATCCTAAATCAGAACTTTTTGTCTTTTAATTATAGAGAAGAAGAAATTTGGGGTGTTACTGTAAGACTCGCTGTCACTACCACCTTACACAATTGTATGAATTAGTCAGACGTCATCTGACAATAGAAGTTTCACAAGGGTATGCTCTTGGCTAATACTTGGATAGGAAACTGCCTGAAATAAGCAAGCTTTAGGAGCAATATTTCACACTAGTTAAGAACATGAATTTTGAGTCAGTTGATGTGAGTTTGAAACCTGACTGTGCCACCATTAGTTACGTAACTTTGAGCGAATTACCTCAACTTCTTCATCTGTGAAATGGGGATAATAGTCTCCAACTTAATGTTGTTGTAAAGATTAATGGAAAAAATACACAAAAAGTCTTTGGCATATCACAAACCTGTGTAAATAGTATTTATGCTATTTATGAGACCTATATAAATTTCTGGATATATTTTTACTTATTTTAAAAGCTAACTTTAGACTGCTTATATGCAATGTGAAACTCAGTCACCAATTTTGAATGGATTTATTGCATAAAAGGGTTTAATTATATGAGGAAAGATAGGTAAGTTCATGAATACATCCTAGAAAAAGTGCTACATATCTTATTGCTGACTATCACTAAAGTCGCCTTTGAGGTATTCCCATTGGGATGCTATGTACTGATGCTAGTTCCTAGTCCACCCTTTAGAGAAATTTTGGAACTCTTTTCCTGAAATAGCCATTAGAGTTGTCATTGTATTACCCTTGATGTCCTGAATGTCATCAAAATTTCTTCCTTTCAATATTTCCTTTAACCTTAGGTAAAGAAAAGAGTGATTGTGGGCTAGATCAGATGAGTAGGGAGGCATTCCAAATACAATTATTTGTTTACTGACCAAAAACTCCCTCACAGACACTGCCCTGGGAGCTCTTGGCTTTTGTTCATTGGTGAGCTCCTTTAGGAACATTTTTCACACACCTTTCTCATGACAAGATTTTCAGTTAGGATTGTCCTATTTCTCTATCTATGTTTATTTGGTCTGTCATGCTTCTCACAGTCAGCTAACAATTTTGACACAAAATTCAACGAGATTTTGCAATGTTTCATCATTACTTCTTTTCATCAGTGATTCTTTCTTTCCCTCTTAGGAAAACTTTTAATCCATTTGTACACTTCCATTTTCTTCATGGTGCTAACCCCATAAACTTGGACTAAATGTCTCTGATTTCATTTCCACTCTTACCAGGTTGAACAAGAAATTTAATGTTTGTTACTCTATTACAAGCCCCAACATTCTTGAGATGTCTCACAACAACATGCAACAACAATAATAAACACCACTCAGCAAGACACTGCCATATGTCAACATGAACACAGCTATGAGTCACTGATATACCAAGGTTATAAAACCTTACTGAGTTGTTTGTACAGTGCTGCCAACATAGGTTCATGGTGGCAAGTTTGTGAATTTAACTGTGAGACCATGTATATTCCTGAACATTTATTTGTTTAATAAAGCAATACTGTATATATGTATGATATGTGTATTTTTTTTTTTTTTTTTTTTTGTAGAGACAGAGTCTCACTTTATCCCCCTTGGTAGAGTGCTGTGGCATCATACAGCTCACAGCAACCACCAACTCCTGGGCTTAGGTGATTCTCTTGCTTCAGCCTCCTGAGTAGCTGGGTCTACATACTGTATATATTTTAATTGCATGATCCTGTACCTAGAACTGTGGGAAACTCTATATCATTCAAGTTTTGTGTCAACTTCTAATGCAACTCCAGAGAAGTGAGAATGTTCTATGAAAAAGATCCAGGGAAAAGTTAAAACTTAAAATTATCTTTTATATAAATAAAGCATTATAAAAGGTAGATGCCTCCATGAAGTCTGGGCAAAGTTTAAATTCAATAGGCTGTTCTAAAAGGAGCAGTTGTCTTCCAAAATTACCTTGAAAATGTGTAGTGATTATGATATCAATGTGTGATCAGAAAAGAGAAAATGTGAGACCATTAGTTCATGAGCTTTTAATGAGGAAAGTGGAGTGAAAATTTGCTAAGGAAGAAAACCTTAGACATTTTAGATGTCAAAAGTCTCTTCCAATATAATCATGCGATTAAATTGAAAAGTATAAATACAATTTAGAATTCTATCTTTGGTCTAAGAAAGAAGACTCATCCTACTCAACCTCTTAGTTTTTAATAAGCCAGACATTTTGAAGTTTTTAAGCTTCAATTGAAACATAAATGAAAATGTAATCTCATTTTCCTATAAATGAAATTATATCCAGTTATCGAGCAATTGCCACATGAAATTGGGGGAAAAGTAAGACATTTCACAGGCTTTGAAAAAAGAATTTTGACAAGTAACTACTTGGAATTAGAGGTCCCATCACCATTGCTGACTGCATGTCCCTGGTGCTAAGCTACATAATTAAGGCAGACTTTCTGGCCTTGGCTCTTTGTGATTCTGTGGGTGAGATGTTGTCAAGGGAACTTTGGTTCTTATGCACATCTTTTCAGCAATGGACTTTGCAAAGGGCCTCTCAGCACCCTGGGAAGGGCACATGCAAATCTTGAGACCCTTAGGAGAATCCCTGATGATGATTCCACTGAGATGAGAGTTGATCAGCTGGGGAAGCTGTGAGAGCTTCCAGGATAATATATAGAGACTCTGACCAAGCCCTTCAACTCTTGCAGAGTATCATTCAGATGCCAGACTCATGTTGATCCACAAAGAGACAGGGCTGCTGGGATAGAAAAATGAACAATTTGAAGGTGGAGCAAGATGGCCTACTGGAAGCAGCTTCCGAAAGAGGCTCCTGTCCAAAAGAAAAAATAACTTCCAGAAACTGCACAATTAAGCTGAAGACTGGGAGCCAAGCCTAGAGAGAGAAGTGATAACTGCAGGTTACCTCTGCTGAGGCAAGCTGTGACTCCAAGAAAGCAAGCTTCAGGTACAAAATTCATCTGGAAGGAAAAGTGTCTGTCCCCTCTCCCAAGAAAGCTGTGGGTTTTTTGCTTGTTTGTTTCCTTTCTTTTTTCTCTTCGTTTGCTCCTGCAGGTATTCTACAGACAAGCAGTGAACTGTGGACCTCTTGTCTCACCCTACAGAAGAGTGCTTTGGGAAATGGGTTCTGCTTCCCCCAGAGTGACCCTGATGTGACTCTGAACACTCTCTAGCTAGACAGAAAAACTGAACTAAAATTTTCCCCACCATTCTGAACTTATAGTACACCTTTCCCCCCTTACCAGATGAACGAGAAGCCTAACCCCTGCTGAGATTGAGGAAGAGGTTCTTGAGCAGCACTCCCCCTGCCTGCTGCAACAAGAGCCCCACCAGCAAAAGACTCCTGGGGGGGGGGCCGTGGCGAGCCTCCCTCCCTCCGCCAGGGAATCCACCAGTGACCACATAGCCTCGTGCCCCGTGCCCAAAGCCCACATGGCACCCGCAGGCCCACCTCCAGACAGGGACTCCCCCAGTGACCCTGCAGGCCTGCCCCCAGCACCTGCAGGGCCTCTGCAGGCCCACCCCCAGCCAGGAACTCCCCCGGTGACTGTGGGGCTCTTGCCAGGCCTTCACAGACCCACCCTCAGTCAGGAACTCCCCCAGTGACCATGTGGTCCTGCGCCCTGTATTTGCCAGGCCTCTGCAGGTACACCTTCTGCCAGGGACTCCACCGGTGACCACCAGCCCTCCACAGGTCTGCCCTTGGCCAGAGACTCCCCTGGTGATCACACAGGCCTGTGCATGGCACCGGCAGGGCTTCTGCAGGCCTGCCCCTGGCAAGGAACTCCCCCAGAGACCGTAAAGCCCCACGCCCTGAGCCTGCAGGTCCTCTGCAGGTCTGCCTTCTGTGAGGGACTCTGCCAGTGACTGCCAGGCCTTTGCAGGCCTGCCCCCAGCCAGGAACTCCCCTGGCAACTGCCTGGCTCTGCACTCCAAGCCTGTCAGGCCTTAGCATGCCTGCCTCTGATGTGCAAGGCACGTCCTCCCTCACATACGCTCCCTGCCTCTGCACCATCTCTGCCCATCTGGCCAAGGACTCTAGAAGCTGAGGGACTGGGGCCCTTCCTCCAGAGCCCTCCCTGCCTCTGTGTGGAGCCCTCCTCCTGGCCAGAGACTGCTGGAGCTGTGGGCTTTCTTTGCCAAATGCACTATCCCACACCCTGCTGCTGGATACGGAGGTGCCACACCTCCAAGCTGCTCCCACAACCAGAACTCCCTTTCTGGGGCAGTCCCAGACACCTTCCCAACTCTAAGGACAGCCAAAGGCAATGGTGAAAAACAATCATGGGGTGGAATCAACGGAAAAACTCTGGCAATATGAATAATCAGAGTAGATCAACTCCTCCAAGGAACGACAAAGAACACAAAGCACAGGATCCCTTGCATAGGCAAATGGTTGAGATGTCAGGAATCGAATTCAGAATCTGGATAGCAAATAAGACCAGTGGAATGGAGGAAAATATGGAATTAGAATTTCAAGCAGTAATCCAAAAGATAACACAAAAGATGTCTCAAGAATTCAACGAATTCAAAGACAAAATGATCAAAGATTTTGACACATTGAAACAAGAAGTTGAAGCCCTCAAAGATCTGAGAAATGCAGTAGAATCCCTCAGTAATAGAATGAAGCAAGCAGAAGAAAGGATTTTTGACATGGAAGACAAAGCTTTCGAAAGC
>CAUYON010142007.1:0-51242 GCA_963573935.1 Arctocebus calabarensis
AAGAACAGGGGTTCTAGCTGAGTATTACAGAGGGAAGGTAGAGAAATGTCTTCCAGTATTTGAAGAGGTGCCACAAAGAAAAGAGAAGTGACTTGCTATCTGTTGAGGTGGCGGGTTCAGGCCCTGCCTCGGCAGAGAGCCTGGCGTTGTGGCGGGAGCCTATAGTCCCAGCTACTCCGGAGACTGACGCAGGAGAATCGCCTGAGCCCAGGAGTTGGAGGTTGCTGTGAGCTATGACACAGAAAAGGAAGGAAGGAAGGAAAGAAAGGAAAATATAGGAAGAAAGAAAATGTATGTGCACAATACAATTATCTCTGTATGCAAACGGCATAATCACCTACACCCACAAAAAAAAAAAAAATAATAAAAACTTAAAAAAAAAAAAAAGAAGGCAGAATTAAGTCATCTACTGGCTCTAGGTCTAGATAGTTAAGTTGCAGATGTATAACCCACTGATACAGAATCATCACCTGGGAAATGTGTCAACAATACAAACGACCGTTTCCCTCCTTGGTGCAAGTGCTGATTCAGTATGCCCAGAGCTAGACTTGGGAAGGTGTGACTTTAACAAGCACCTCGTAATTCTGGTGCAGATGGTTTACAAACCTAACTTTGAGAAATATGGTATGATAAGAAAGAACTTCAAAAGCTAGAGTTGTGCAGTAAGGGGACAAACTGGGTGGAGAGATGGACTCAGAGGACGTGTGTTTTAGGGTGACTCGAGTGGCCGTCTTCGGAGATACTGATGGAGATACACACCCACTTCATCTAAGAGGTAGTAAGATATAGAAGTCTCCAGGGGAGCCTCCCGTTTAAATGTTTTATGTTCTATTTGTAGCTTTCTTAGAATAGAGCCCCAGTTTTGTAGGAAAAAAGCATATATAATAAGTGCAGTCTGTCTCCCAAAGTCGCCATACGCAGAGAAAATGGGAAATTGTAGCACAATGTACCTTTATTTACAAGATATTCATCACCAAATTTTACAAAGAAGAGGCCAACACGTAGACAATATTTTGTAAAATTTTGTAGTGAGTATTTTTTAAAAAATGTATGGTGACTGTGGGGGACACTCTATAGTTTATGCGGTTTATTTTCATTTCTTTTAATGAACCACCTTGGAGGAAAGCTTACCTGTTGGGGTTGGGACTAAATCACCGTAGCCCAGTCCTTTCTGCAGCTCCCAAACAAGGTGCAGGCAGAGTGCTGGGGGGAAGAGAGACTCCATCTCCAAAGACAGACCTTTCGTTCCTTCCTATTTCAGCAAGGCAGATGTCACCAGTGGAAATTAAGAAAAGGCAGGAATCAGTGTGAGTTGAAGCAGACGAGGCAGCTTCATGGAAATGGGATTCGAGCACAGTTTTGAAGGGTGGGTAGGATCTGCATAAGTGGGGTTGGGGACGCAGAACATTACAGGCAGGGTGGGAGCGTGTGCAGTCCTAGAGGCAGGAGCCGGCTGTGGAGGTCGGGAGGTGGCCCTGGTGAGACAGACGTGTGAGCACACCAAAGGCCACGTGTCAGGGCAGAGCAGAAATAAGGACGGATGGGGAAGGTTTTGTGGGTCCACAGTTTGCAAACAGAAACTTGCAACTCATGGCATGAATGCTGACAGGGTTAGGGAGTCCAGTTTTGGGGGTGAATGTGGCTGATGTTAATAATGATGCTGTAATATCAGGGAAACTAAGATGCTCAACCTGACTTTTCAAGCTTTTATTTAAAACTAACACTGTCCTGCTGCCTTGGGGATCAGTATCTGGGGGCTGATAGCAGAGGAAACTGAAAGCCAACCAGTGACTTCTAAGGGTCCTAGGACGGCTGTAGAAGGGTTGGTTCCAAAGCTTTGCGACTGACCCACTTGGTGTTGAAAATCTTTCCTCTTCTATGTTTCTTGGTGGCAGCGTTTAGTATTGTAGAATACCACTTTACATGGATTTAATGGGATTAAATTTGTTCCCAAGTTAGTGGCAGTTCCCAAATAAGTAACTTCTTTTCTGGTCTAGACAGTAGGACAGGATGCAAAAGTGATGAAATGGGAGTAGAAAGATTGCTGTTTCCCAATTGGATTACAGAGGGAAAAACCTGAGCTAAAATTCCAGCCAGAACCACTGTCATTAGTGACATTTATTTTGAAGTACTTCATTCATTTATTCTGCCAGTGTGTATGGGCTGGGCTGAGTACCCAGCCCCAGGAGACTGCAGATGGCATTGAGTGACAGCTGACACAGATTGACAACCTCCCTGTTCGGTGGGTGCGCTCGGATAGAAACTGTTCTCGTGCTGTGTGGTAGAGTTTGTAAAGATGTTTGGCCAGACATTTGTCCTTGAAGGCACTCAGCCCTCCCCTGATGGGGCAGAGCCTGTAGTGCACTCCTGCTTTTACACTTGAAAGAAACTCTCCTCTGCCTGTGGATGTGTAGACACCACTGTGGTCACATAGGCCCGGGAGAGGCAGAGATGGGCAGTGTGGGCAGCAGGAAGGAAATGGACTTCGTGTGGGACTGGCCTGGCTTGAATACCTGCTGTTCCATTTCTGAACTGAGTGAACTTCAGGCATGTCACTTTACCTCTCCTTTGCCTCACTTTCCTAATTTAAAATATTATTATTAAGACTGACCTCAGGGATTTTTATTTCTGGGTGGAGAGCATTAGAGTCATTTATGACATTTTCCTTTTTAATTTTGTGTTTTACAGTGTTGATCTACCCCAGTAGAATCTCTAGTGAGTGGGACTGGGAATGGATACGGTAAAAAGAACCAACTGTGCAGATGCTTCTGTGCGTTGGCAGGGAAGAGAGTCACCTGTCAACTATGGAAGGAGTGTAGGACTGAGTGAGGTGGCCTGGTCCTCGTGCCTGGCGTGTAGGAGCTGTTATGGGTTGACCTATGTATGCCGAGAAGATATGGCAAAGTCTTGATGCCTAGTTCTGCAGAATATAGCCTGATTTGGAAATAGGGTTATTGCAGTTATAACTAATTAGGGTAGGTCATAATAGGGTGGTGTGGGCTCTAATCTAAGATGAAAGAGGAGAGAACATATAGATACATATGCAGGGAAAAGGGCAGGGCCTTATTTGGGAGCTGCCACTAACTTGGGAACAAATTTAATGTGTGACAATGGAGGCAGAAATTGGAGGGATGAAGCTACAGGCTGTGGAGTGCCAAAGATTGCTGCCTCTCATTGGGCTGCCTTTATGGGAAGAAGTATGGAGGGTCCTCAAAGAAGTAAAGTGGGCTTTCCACTTGATCCCACAATCCTATTACCAGGTATCTACCCAAAAGAAAAAAAGATCATTTTGCCTTAAGGACATTCGCACTCAAATGTTTATAGCAGCACAAATTTCAGTTGCAAAAATATGGAAACCACCCAAGTGCCCTTTGACATTTGAATGGATTAATAAACTGTGGCATATGTACATCATGGAATACCAAAAAAAAGATGGAGATTTTGTGTCTTAGTTATAACTTGGATGGATTTGGAGAACCCTCTCCTTAGTACAGTATCACAAGAATGGAAAGATGGGCATCACACGTGCGCAATACTAATTGAAACTTGTAGATTAACAATAATCTGCTCATAGAAGAGAAAACTCAGTTGAACCCAAGAAGGAGGAAGAGGATGGAGGGTTCGGTGAGTTCTTTCCCAGTGGGAACAATGTGTGGGTGTGTGGCACACTTCCAGTGTGAGGACACACCTACAACTTAGACTTTGCCTTACAAATCCAAGCAATGTGGCCTGATTGTATGCTCCCTCATATGAATGGGGTGGGGGAAGGAGCAAGGAAAGAGGCATGGGACAGGCTCTGCTGACCTGTTGACACCTTGCTTTCTGACTTCTAGCCTCCAAGACTGTGAGCAAATACATTTCTGTTGTTTTAAGCTACCCAGTTGGTGGCACTTCGTTAATGTAACACTAGGAAACTAAGATAGTGACCATTCTCTGAGGCGAGTTACCCTAAGCAGCCATACAGCTAACTGTGCAGTCACAGGGGCTCACAGACGGCCACACGCACACAGAGGTACGTGCAGGGCAGCGCTGAGTGTTTAGGCTGAGAGGTGCGTGGTTGCTGGCTGAGTGAGCAGACAGGCAGGTAGGTGTCAGAAGCGGAGAGCTGCAGGGGAGAGAGGAGGTAGATGGTTTGGTGAGCGAGAGAGTGCGTAGGTTGTGTAAGAGGAAAAAAGGAACTGTCAGACTTCAGGACGCTGTTACCAGATATATCTTCTCTATTTTTAAATGTGCTTACGCCACTTTCTTTTTGTGGATCGGCTAATAGGTACTGCCTGGCTTTTGTTGTTGTTTTGTCCATGTGTTTTGCTTGCTTTCATCTTTTCCTTGTAGGTAATGTTTGGAGAAAATGGCCAACCCCATCTGTGATGCCTGACCTTCATTCTAAGGTGCCTTCTGATGCTGCTCACAGCTTGACAAATAGGGTATTATTGAGAAAGTGAATGAATTGTACAAAGGGGTCACGTGACATGGGAGTTGGCACGCTGGAGAATGGGAGCCACACTGATCTGGAGACACAAAGATGTGGATGAAAATCCAAGCTTTGCCCTGCTTTTCTGAGTCTCAGTTTCCTCTGTAAGAGAAGGAAGATGAAATCTACTTCTCAGAATCAGGAGGATGAAACTAGTTGCCAAGTATTCATATTCTCTCTCCTTCTCTCCCGTTCCTGCTTATAGTTCAATGTCGTTAAGTTGAGGGAGCTCAGAGGTAGCCTGGTTGGACTTTGGTTGTGATGATGTCTTATGTTTGGGATGGTTCTGTCTAACCCCAACACTAAGACTCTTATGCCTTCAATAGCTGTGCATACTACCTGTGTTCTCACTGGTCTTGGGTGGGCCCAGCTGAGTATGACAAACCAAAGTAGCCCATTCTGGAGGACATCTCTACAGCAATGCCTTCTTCTTGGTGGAACAGAGCCCTATCATTGTCTGCAATGGGTCTACCCCAACATCAGCTCACAGGGATCCTGGCCTGTGTTTTGAAGGTTCTTGGAAGAAGCTTGTAAAAAGTCAAGGGTAATAACTGTCCTCCCTATTTGAAGGAAACTTTTAGCTTTCTGCTATTTAAAAATGAAATAGGCTGGTTCCATCTTGTCTGTTTCATCTCAAGACAATTGGGGCATCAGGCAGCAGGATGTGCCAACCCTGGTTCCCCCCATCTAAGTGCTGTGGGTGGGAAGATGAGAGACTCAGAGCCCAGCGGGCCTCACTGGGGGACTTTCTGCCATCCATGGATTCGGGTCTAGCAGGTCTGTGTCACAGGGCACTGACGCTGGACTTGGGACATCCTGAGAGCTGCCTGCATGCTGCTCCTGTTCTGTCAGCGCCAAATGCCAGTTGCCCAGCACGGCAGACGGATGATCCACAGCCCAGATGGCAATTTGGCTGAGCTGGGTGCAGGCTGTCAGAGGGAGCCGAGTGTGTGGCAATAAAGCCCAGGAGGCGAAGCCAGCTTTGGGGGTTGTTTGGGTGCCAACTGCTCTTGCCAGAGGCCTTTTTCACCATTAGGCTATTGAGGATTTGATGAATCAAGATGACTCAGGGAAAGTGTAGCCATCAATAAAAATAGTTTATAAAAAAGAATTTTCACTGACAGACTGTCTTCCTAGTCGGTGGGTACAAGGAAGGAAGGGCGTGGGGTGCTCCCGTGGGTGGAAGTAGTGTTGCCGTTTTTGTATCTGGCCTGGTGGTTTGTACTTCCAGGATATAGAACAGAGTGGCACATGGTAGACCCTCAGTGAGTAGCATTGGCCATTGTTCTATTACAGCAGTCACGGTGCTTGCTATAATCATCATTATTTGGTACCAAGGGAGGATGTAATACTGACTCTGCCTAAATCATGTTATGGAGGTGTAATAGGATATTATACGTGTGGGATGTCACATGGCCCAGGGATCTTTCGGATTTGGCTAGTACTGGATCAATAGTACTATTGTTTATTTGTAGAATCTATTTTTTTTAAAAAATTGAATTCTGAAGAACAGAAAACTCATATACAAACAATATGGGTATAATTCATTAACAGGGGCTCATGAACCTACGTTTATAAAGCACTGAACATCTTTAATATACAAATAGGTCTTATAAAGTTCAAAGAAGGATGCAGGGAATGTAGGACTCCCTCCTTTGTTGGAAGAGGACAGGAGATTGTGGAACCCATTATTTTGCCAGAACACCCGTTGCCATCTCGGGGGTTCTCAGTGTTCTCTTATTTGAGAAATGCTCACACAGTGCTTTGCAGTTTTCCTGGGACTCATATTCATCTCTGATGGAAAACAACTACCTTTGGGGTTGTCACAGCAGGCAGCTCATTTCCAGCTGAAGGTAACAGAAAGCAGAGTCACAGAGATTTACTTACCATCTTGAGTTTTGTAACTTTTTTGCTGGGTTGGGGTATCTTTGTGAAATTCTTTTGCCTTAATATGAACCTTTCATTAGCCAAGTGTATGTATCTTGTTTTATTCTTAGAGTTTGAACCTCTAAGAATTACTGTCACCTCTTCTGTGATGACAGTTTCAGATTGTCATCTGATTGTGTATAGGTTCTGATTGAGGTTGCAGTTCTGTTGTTATTTGATATTGGACCATCCATTACCTGATACTAAAGATAATTTGCATCTGATTCAGCATAGAGTTTGCATGTCACCTAAGCAATGTTCAGGTATATAAAAATACTTTCCCTTCTTCCAGTATTTCCTGGTGCTAGGCACCCAGAGCGGTTTACTTTAACAAATATGCCTGTTGCTCAGAAGCACGTAATCTTGACTAAAGCATTATTTGCATTGGCAGTTACCCAAAGCTACTACTAGCACCCAAAGTTGACAGTGCCTCTGTTTTTTAGAAGCTTTTTATTTTTGTTCCCTACCCTATAGACCAGGAAGGTCCTTATTCAGCAGGGGATGCCTTAAAAGACACACAAAATGAAAAAAGCCTGTTCTTGTGTCTTCTTCAAGGAGGTATAGGTGATGATGAAATGTGTGGGCTTTGGAATCAAAAGGCCTGGCTTTGAATCCAGGTTCTGAGATTTCCAGGCTGGCTTCGAGTTGTATGACATTCATCATTACTTTAACCTCTTTAAGTCTAAGTTTCACATCTATAAAATGTGAACCTGCTTTTTGTGGTTGTTATGAAAATTAAATGAAATAATAATGCATATATAATAGTAGGACAGCAAGTCACAAGCACTCAGTAGAGATTAGCTTCTATGATTGCTTCTCCTTGCATGAGAGTGGTTCAAAGAAACTGAACCCAAAAAGGCAACCCAGAGTCTTAGAATCCCCTATTTCCCTCTCATTGAGGAAATTCAGGGGCCAGTTTCACAGCCTGAAACAACTAGTCCTTCTGATGGTCAACCTGGCCCTTGACTTTGTTCCTTCCCCAAACCAAAAGCTCCTCTCAACCTTTTACAGCACGCATCATTTTCTATCATATTTTTTACAATTATATTTCTTTATCTGTCTTTATTACTAGAACATAAGGTCATTCAACTCAGAGACTTGGCCTAATTTGTGCTCTCTTATATCCCAACCCCAAGAACAAGCAACTGCGCTGAATAGTTCCCCTGGGACATGTTGAATGAATGAATAAGTTCAATGATGTGATTCTTTTTTTATTATTATTATTTTTATCATTAAATCATAGCTGTGTACAATAGTGTAATCAAGGGGTACAATATGCTGGCTTCATATACAATCTTAACTATTTTCATCAACCTGATTAACATAGCCCTCCCAGCAATTTCTCCATTATTATTTGAAGACATTTGTATTCTGCATTTAGCAAGGTTCACCTGTACCCTTCTAAGATGCACCATAGGTGTGGCCCAACCAATTACCCTCCCTCCGCCCCTCCCTCCCCTCACCCCTCCCAACCCTTGCCCCTTTCCCTATATTCTTGTGTTATAGTTGGGTTATGCCATTCATATGACAACTATAAATTAGCTTCATAGTAGGGCTGAGTACCTTGGATACTTTTTCTTCCATTCTTGAGATACTTTGCTAAGTAGAATATGTTCTAGCTCCATCCATGTAAACAAGAAAGAGGTAAAGTCTCCATCTTTCTTTAAGGCTGCGTAATATTCCATGGTATACATGTACCACAATTTATTAATCCATTCGATGTGATTCTTAAGAGAGAGGCACATACACACATACACCTGTCACCAGGTCAGTCCTCCATTTAAATATCATTATATACAAGCCCAGATGTTTGAATTCCTATGGCCTCATTTTCAAGTCTCTTTGGAGGGAGGGTTAGTACTTTCAACCAACAGATATTTGTGGGGCTAAAACTCCTGCTTCTCCAGCACCAGGCCTTTTGCTGCCCACTTTATTTGACTCTTGTGGAGAGCAGGGACGGCCATCTGGCAAAGGTGGTTATGGATTGGTTGCTATCAGCTAATCTCCCTGAGGGTTTCAAGAGACCATAAGAAGCTGTTGTGTCACATATCATGTTTCTTACCTACGTCATCAGTCCTGGTCCCCTGATCCACCACTAACACAGAAAATAAGAGGAAAGTAGTAAGGTGTGATAGAGAGAGATGGCTTTAGGTCAGAATGACCTAGTTTCTGCACTTAGCTACTTTCTTGGGAAGTTCATTTAGCCTCACAGGGTTGTTGATCCCTGAGCTATAAGTGGATGTAGAGAACCTATTTGGCATGGCAGCAGTGAGCTGTACTTACAGGATGTGGAGTATGTGTCCCATACTGACGGCCAGCCTCTGGGATACCCTCTGTTTGATCAGCCTCTGTAATGATATCTTCAGTAAAAAATTATATGGGTAGGGGCCTGTATGTCAGACAAAACATTACCAGTGGGGGACACAGCATTGGGTAAACTATGACTGAAATGTTGGTTTTCCTGGGCTAGAATGGCCAGAGGCTCTGTCTCGATTTGTCACCACCAACTTGGAATGTGGGAACTGACGATGAAAGGATAGCTAACTTGCAGTTGACGTTACTTCATAAGTATATTATATCTACTTAAATCAGTTTTGAAGCAAATGTCTTTAAATTAATGGTTATATATAATGATCAGTGAAATTTTTAAAAGAAGCAATACCATCTACTTCCACAAAGTAGACTGATAATGAGAATGCATGAGGATTCACAATAACATGCATAAGTAAGGCATTTATGGTGCTGTCACACAGCAAGATTAAAAGGCAAAGGTTGATATTTCTGAGTTCATATTAAGGCTCAAATCTCAGCCACCCTCATGATATATACCACCTTAGAAGTAGAGAAAGCCATTGAGATGACACTGAGATACCACTTCCCATAAACTTGGTTTCCTTATGAATTCTGTGATAAGGTCCAGCCCATCCTCACTCATACCTGCTTGAAATCTGTAAATGCACATGTTCATCTGTATAGAGCATTTCTACTGGTTAATGTTGGTGTTCCTATAATCATGTTTGTATGCATTTTTGCACATACATTATTAACACTTTAACCTACTATGGTAACCACATACAGTAGGTTAGAGTGTTAAGTCAAATGGATGGTAAATTTGATCTACTAATAAAAATAATAACTTTCAAGAGATTGTAAAAATCGAAGAGCAGCCATAGCTGTAGCAGAAAAGGAACTTTCTTTTCATTCAGAAAATTGTTAAATTGGTGGTTCTCATAGCTCAGTGGGTAGGGGGTCGGCCACATACACCAAAGCTGGCAGGTTCGAACCCAGACCGGGCCAGCTAAACAATGGCAACTGCAACAAAAAAAATAGCCAGGTGTTGTGGCAGGTGCTTGTAGTCCCAGCTACTTGGGAGACTGAAGAACAGAATCACTTAAGCTCACGTGTTAGAGGCTGCTCTGAGCTGTGACACCATGGCACTCTACTGAGGGTGACATAGGGAGACTCTATCTCAAAAAAAAAAAAAGTGTTAAATTCGCTAACAAGAAATTGGCCTCCAATTTTCCTGAGTGAGAGACCGGTAACAGGTGGTTCTAGGACTCTGGTTTGCCTTTCTGGGTTCAGTTTCTTGGAACCGCTTCCATGCAAGGAGACTGAATGCATATAATAAAATGAAAACTAATGACTGGCCAGTTATGTAGCTTAAGACCTGCTGGCAAATAAGCTGAGAAACGTAGAGAAACAAATAAGAGAAAAGATAAGTGGGCCAACACACACACACACACACACACAGCAGAGACAACAGATGAGGGTGACAAAGTACAGAGATAGTCAATAGTAATAGTTATGGAAATATGAAGTGTCCATGGGTAAAGTGAGAGCCAAGAGTGGCCAAGAGAGTTATGCATGTCTGAAGATTTCTTCGAGTTCATTAGCCTTAAACATTGTAATGCATCATGGCCATAAAGGAGGAGGCAGAGGAAAGCCTGAGCAGCCCACTAATCTAGACCAGCCAATGCAGGAATGTGATGAGCACTGTGGTCCCACGCAGGGGTGGGGGTTTCTGAGCACATCAGTGTTAGTGGCATTTCACTGGACTTGTACCAACTCTTACAGATTATTGGACCAGTCACCACATTTGACGTAAGGAGCAGTAGCAATATACATTTGTTTTATATCAATAACTACCTGAATTCTACAAAGATTTCCCAAAGATGATAGCTTATGCCACAGCCTCTCAACTGGGTTCCCAGTTGGAGACATTTCCTAAGATTCCCGAGGTAGCCTCCACTGAAGCTCATTAGAAAACCTTCAGACTTATCACTTTCTTCTTGTTAAAAAAAAAAAGTATTAAATTCACTAACATAATAGACTTTTTTTTTATTGTTTGGAATTCATTGAGGGTACAAAGAATTCAGTTACACTGATTGCATTTGTTAAAGTCCCTCTTATAATTTTGTCCCGCCCCAAAGAGGTGTGCCATCCATCATGAAAGCCACTCTTAAAGAGTATTATTTGACATAAATTTTAACATCAGAAAAAAGTAGTGAGATGCAGACCTGTGCCTTTCTCTGCAGCCTAAAAAAAGAATCCCAAATCCTATACTGTTTGACCACAACTTTTTTCAATCCTAATCTAATTCTCAAAATAAGATGAGGCAAATCATTCCCTGTAATCAGCCAACTTTAGCTTGAGTTAACACAACTCTATTGATTCGGTCCTGACCAACTTGATTCCCAGGTGAGCCCTAATTGGCAGCTTTTCAGGAAGAGGAAAGGTTTTCATGTGTCTTCTAGTTCTTAGACTCAGCTCACACCTTTCCTTCCCTTAGCCTTCTGCTCTAAGATTTTAGTTTTCTTTCTCTTATTTGAAAAGTGTAAAACACACTGGCTATCGAGGAAATATAAAACTTTTTGTGTCCAGACAATGACACTCAGGTATTTTCTTATCTCTGTGTGTCCCTCTCAGAAGCTATGGAATTCTTCTATGCGAGGCTCTGGGGGGTGGGGGGGCCTGATTACCATGCAGATTGCCATGCACACATATCTGGGTTACTTAGAGGAGGAGTCTCTGGGAACGTAAACACTGCATATTCAACGTGGTTCAGCAAATAGGTTCCTTGGAATGGAACAAAGCACACTATCATTGGTGGAACATCCAGTGAGTGTCCCTGCAGTACTTCAGAGGCAATGCCAGCCATAATGCAGTATGAGACTATTGTGCGTGCAGTCAGCTGGGTGTATATGAGCTTCAAAGTTGACCAAGTATAGAGTCAAAGCCATCCTTGGTATTGATTATTCAGCTAAAAGACATTAGGCCACCATGTAAGAAATTCCTATAAACCTTAGCAGGGACCCAAGTGGAACTAGAGTGTGGTGCACTCTCAGTGATCACAATGGGCCTCTGTGTTCCTTTTCTGTTTCATTCTTGTCACTCTAGTTGAGGCCTTGGTCACCTAATATGTGGATTATGTCTGTGGTCTTTCATTTATTATTCTCTTTGAGATAAAAAGCCAGTGTCTTAACTATAACCTCCCAGACCTTATAGGGGTGTGGCCTTTTCTCCACCTGGTACATGTCACTCCCCACACGGTCCCCAGCCACTCCTCGTCACCTGTGTCCTCCGCCTGGAAGACTTTCACCCCAGAGGCTTGAGGGGTGACTTCCCTCACTTCCTTCCACGTTTTTCAAGATGTATCTTTTCAGTGAAGCCTTTGGCCAATCTCTGTTCAAGGTCAACTTTCCTCTGCCCCTGGTATTGCCTCTCTCCCCTTCTCCCCTTAATTTTCTCGGTGGCACTTATTTCTGTTTACATATTATCTATTATACTCACCCATCTTGTTTAGTGTCTGTTTCAAACAGTGAAATGTAAACATGTGCACGTAAGTTCACTACTGTGCCCCCCATGCCTGGGACAGTGTCTGCCACCTAGTAAGGGCTCAGTATTTATTGGCTGGCTGAAGTAATAAATTACTCATCTCATCTCTTATCTTCTTCCTTCTCTCAGATGTACTGTCACCACATGAAATTATTATTTTGGGCCATGTTAGTGTCAAAACCTCTATTGGTCCCTTGTCACCCATTAGGTTAAAGTTTGTCCTTCCTGGCCCAGAGTTAAGTGCTTTGACAACCTAATCCCAATCCACCTGCAGGGTCTGATCTTCATCACCCCCCTGGAGATTTCTGTTTGGGAAAGTTGGCCTGCTGACAGCCCCACAACTTTCTCCAAGTAAATATTCCATGGTTTAACTCCCCTGCAGATGCAGGCGGCGCTGCTTGAGGAGCAGCTGCACAGATGTAACCATTCCTAGCTCTGGCCCTTGTGTAAGACCTCTGCCCTCTGCACCGTGGTCTTCCCATCAGGCTCTCCTGGGCTTCCCAGAGAGGTCTGGTCTACCCTCCCAGAATACCGTGAAGCCTCCATGTGGGCTTCTATGCCCCAGACATTTGAGGTACCTCATTGCCACCTCTTTTGGGATTTCCCGTTGTGAGAATACCAGTGTCTTAGTGCAGGGTTTTATCTCCTAATGTCTCCAAAGCCCCGGTCTCCAAAGTGGGGCTGGTTTGAGGGAGGAAGCAGGGAGAAAGCCCTGTTCTGGAAGCCCTCTCTCCTTCCTTCCGTCTGTTTTCTGTTCAGAGAATCTGTGTGAAGCAGAACTTTTGGTGTTGGATTATGGCAGTCTGGAAAAACACAGAGGAAGCTCCACCTTCTTGTAACTTGACAAGTTTCAACTCCTCAGCCTTTAGGTAACAGCTCTGCCTTGCCATTCTCTCGCAGCTCCTCCCGGTTCAGCTCTTCTGTGTTCTTAACACAGCCAGGCTGCCTCCTCCCCACCTGGGCCCGCACAGCCAGACACACCATTCAGCCTTCCACACTCATCCGCCAGCCTTGTGCCCACGACTCGTGCAGACAGACCTCTGGGAACCCAGAAACTGCTCTCCACCAGACATGCCAGAGCTGGTCTTGATTCCTTTCTGGGGACATCAGTGCCTCCATCATAAAGAGACTTTGGATCTTTTCCCTGCTGGAATGTCTTTGATTTTTTTTCAAACATATGCATGTTTTGCCACCAAATTCAAGACTTTGCTTTTTCATTTAGACCCTTTTAATTGACTCAGCCTCAGAGATTTTTCCTCCTCTACCTGATAGCTTTTATCATCTGAGCTGTTTGGAGCACACAGCCATGTGTGGCTGTCTCCTCTTACTGACCTTCTCTTTCACACCCCTCTGGTCTCCCAAGTGGCTTGCCAGCCCCTCCCGGAAAGACCAGACCTTCCTTCTCTTTATACCCCACACGGCACTCACATTACCTTATTTATGTAGGGATGGTTGAGCTGATTTGTTGACTAAATTCTGTAAAGTATGTTTTGGAAAAGTCAGTGGCCAGCTGATTGTTTGAGCCTTATGGAAAATTTACTGATGTGGATACTTCAGACCACCATGACTCCGGATGCCCGGCATGTACAGACTCAGATGCGTTGGTGTGCATTGAGTGGGTTGGTGCGCTCTTTGCAAGAGTGCCCTATCCAAGCTCCAGCTGTTCCTGCTACTCTTTCTTTCAGATGATCTGAGATAATCTTGGCTTTGTCTGTGATCAAGGGTGTCAATTGTGGGGGCTGTCTCAGAAGGATTCAGCTGTCACAGACCTTTATGTGTCTAAAGGCCACATTGCCCAAACCAAGGAGCCTTGACAAATGAAAGCTTGTTCTTCTACTTGGGCCAGCACTACTCAGGCTCAGGGCTGGGACCTTCAACATGGTGCAAAGACTCCTAGGAACGCTCTGAGTTTCCACTCAGGTCACAAATTCCTCTAGATGTCTTGCAATATCTTTGCTTGCTGGTCTGGGATCAAGAGAGCCATTGTCACAGACAAACAACATATTGAGGACGATAGGGGTATGCTGGAACTTAAGGTGGCCAGCTTCCTGGTTTGTCAAAAATTTTCTGTATTCTGCTGGAGAAAAAAAGAGTCCATGTGAGTGACAGTGGAGGCTGGGCTTTGGCCCTGAAATCATATTAATGGAAGTTCCAGATAATGTCATTCTTCATTTTTCCTAATGCTGACTTACAGATTGCATCCCAGCTCTCTGGAGAAGCAGAATTTGCCAAGTATGCTTGTCATTTCTTCTAATTAGGTTTTTAAATAAATCAAAGGACTCTTGTTTTCATTTACCTTGGATTATACAGCAACAATGTTCTTGTTTATGTTGCCCAGAGAAGCAATCCCCACGGAAAGGACATGGATTCCTGACATTCTAAAGGCTCAGGAAGTTTCTGCCCTCCACTTGCCTAAGCCCTCCATCAGCCCCACCCTTAGAGGGGAGAAGTGCTGGTCTTCCCCTTCCCCTGTCTCCTAAGTGAATGGGGTCTAGAAGGGAGGCAGGAGAACACTCTCCTTGCTGTTCCCAGCCCTTTTGAGGAACCTTCCTGCCTAACAAGTCAGAGGGTGGAGAAATCCCTGGGGAGAAGAAAGCTGGGAGGAAGGATGGAGACTCATCCTGAGGCTCCTCCCTGCAGGGCTCTTTCCTGCTCTTCATCTCCTGCCCCTCCAGCCCCTTCCCCATGGAGCCTGCTCTGCTTCCCTCCCCACTCCCAGGGTTGCTCCTGCCCAGGACCCCCTTGCTGGCCATTTGTCCCTTTGCTCCCTATGGCCCATCACAATTCTGGACTGAGTGAAGCAGAATCCCCTGCTTTAGGGCCATGGGCCTAAGACTCTTCTGGTGGACTTGGGTGTTTAGGAGGCAATGGCATTTCTGGGACAGGGAGACCAACAAAAGTTTGCCTGGGGCCTCTCTTCCCACCACCTGCTCATCCTCTCCTTTCCTCTCTGAGGATTTAACCTGTGGGCCTGGGCAAGGCCAGGTGGGGCTTGGATTGTCCAAAATGTCTTGTATTCTGCTAGAGAATTATGGACCACAGCAGAAGGGAATTGCCGGCAGTCCCTGCAGTCTGCCCCTCTGTAGGGAGAAATAAGGCTTGGCTGTGGGATGGGAGTCAGCCTTCTTGTATCTGCTTCTTGAAGTGAAACTTCCTATCATCAGGAGTGACAGATATTTCATTTCAGTTACCTTGGATGTCACAGTCCTGTGAAACTAGGTTACCTAAGGCAGTGAAGTAAATAAACATACCCTCCTCTTCTCCTTTTATCCTCCCCCCTTTCTCCTCTCCCCTCCTCTCTTCTTTTTCATTTTCATTTTCATCCTTTTCCTCCCTCCTCCCATCTATCTATCCCTTCCTTTCCTTCCACCAAACTCTGTCAACGACCACTAGATGTTTATTCACTGATACTTAGAAGAAGTCACATCTCTTGATCAAAAGAAGAAAAAACAGCTTTCCTGGGTCTTGTAGCCGGAGATGCGGCTGGGTGGGACAGCATTAGACCTTAAACTCCTTATCAGTGATAAATGTACACTGTCTGTCTCTGCTTGTCTGTGGTTCTTCTGTGCCTCACCCCTGCCCCAGCCCCTGCTCAAGGAGTCTAAGGCTGTGACCTTTTTACTCCCCTGCTTAATAGGAGCTGGAGTCTGGTGAACAGCTGTCACTCCACTGAATGGCAGCAGAGCCTGCAGTGTGGGGACCATGAAGGGCTCAGTCAGAACTTGGGGTGTGTTTTCTCTTGTAACCACTTTCTGACTGCTCATGGGATTATACCCACCATCCTAAAGCGTAGATTATCATTGTGTTACTATTTCAGCCAATGTTGATGCTGGTGTTATTAGACCAGAGTGGGGTATGATGGAATATGTTCTATGTTATATCCTATATTGTCTTAATTTCAGACACTCCCCCCTTTATAAACTAATGGCTTTCTTTTGAGTAGCAACATGAACGAAATCAGGAAACTTTAGTTAGGGTGCTGAGGATCCTCCACTTGATATTTAAAGTGGTAACCTCCACTGGCCTTTACTTTCGTCAATGAGAACAAATTATACATTTTTGATCATTTTAATTTTTAGATGTACTTGGTGTTTTATGAAATCATGTTTTTGCTCTAGGTTCTTAACAACTATGTTCCAATACAAAGATTAACAACTAACCTGAATGCTTTTAAATGACTTCTCTTGATTTAAATTCATCACTTTTTATAGTGAAGGAGACATAGGCTTTTTAAAGGTTATTAATATTTGGAATGTACAGATTCCTTGCATTTTTTTAGTTTGGTATTTAGCTTCTATCTCTAAAATTAAAAAAATAAAAAAGTAACTAAACCAAGCACAAAATTCTATATGTTTTGAGCAATATCTGCTCAGAAACTTATTATCCGGCTACTCCTAATAACTTTAACCGCTTGAAACATAGTCATCAACCAGGAAGTCCACAGTTAAGACTTCTGATGCTCTGAAACAGGTTTTATCAATTTAGGGGCCAAGATCTATGTACTTTATTTACCACTATGGAAGAAGCCGCTGGGTCTTCACTCAGAATTTATTCACTTGATTTTACATATGATTATAAACCATAATTATCTGATTATTCAGGTTAAAAGCTGTTTGGAAGCTGTCATTTAGGAAACAGAGAACAGTAAATACAGGAACAATAACTTAGAAGAACTCTGTTCAGATAGAAAGAGAGGAAACAGAAAAAATAACTATTCTTTTCAATACAGTGTGCTGTGTTGCAGTGTTTATGAGGAAAATTCAGGTTATGGTCCATATATTTTGCCTCAAAAGACACAAAAGTATGTAATATTTTTCAGAGAATTTTTTAAGATAAATACTGTTTAATTAAAATGGGTTTTATAACTTAAAGCCCTTTACGTCATATGTTATCAAGTGCAGAACATTGCACTTGAATTATTCCATATGAGCAATGTCAGTGCATTTCATATGTTGTTCCAGAAAGCTTAGTGTTAACATATCTTAGCCCAGTGCTTCTCAAGCTCTTCTAGCCCAGATCCCTTGTTCAAAAAAAATTTTAACTCAGAATCCTGATATGCGTAACAAAGGAGGGAAGAGGTATTCTGGTTTCCGTGGGCGCACAAAGGTTTCTGAGCCTACTTGGCGGCCTCCTTCCCATCACCTCAGGGACTTCGTAGGAGTTAACACAGAGCAGAACACCAGGCACAACGTCAGACCAGGACAGGAGGTTATTGGTAGGAAGGAGGCTTTCAGGCATCCTGCAATCACAGTCCCTAAGCAGCTGCAAAACTTTGGTGGTGTTACTTTTCATGTCTGCAGCGTCCTCTACTAGGGGTTTTGTGGATAATGAGTAGACTGTAATCAACTCTAGCTTCCTCAGTGTCACTGTCACTTTGATTAGCAACATGACTCAAGTACCCCATGCATTGTCTGCGGGTTGTACTAAAGCGACGATCTGCACCATCGTATCCATAGGAAACAGGAGGGCGACAGTCATTTGCTTATGGGCATTCTGTGAATACTTGCAAGAGAGAATTTTCTGATTATTGTTTCAGTTGCTGCTGCTGCTGTTGCTGTGACTACTTTACCTGTCCTCCTTGTTCCTGTTGTTTCTCCCCCCTTCCTCATCCTCTTCCTTATCTTTTTTTTTTTTTTTAAATATAGTAGAAGAGCAAGACACTTTGCAGTAGTTGAGCTAGATGCTTTGGTATCCCTTATCCTTTGTGATATGCAAAATGAGCCGTCAACCTTACTGAATGTGCTAGACCATGTTCTTTCTCCAGGAAGAGGAAATCCCAGAGCAATTAAGGCATCTGCAGGCAGAGTAAATAAACCCCAGTCAGTGGACATTTTCCACAGGCTTGCTTGCTGCAGTAGAGCATTGGTTAGGTGCTTTGTTGGTGGCTCATAACGTGGTGTAAACACCCCATGTTGATGGAGTGAAGTCATCAAAGATACAGGAGACTGTCCCTTCTTTCTGGATTCTGCCCCTTCCAAGGTGATTGTTACAGCTCTTCCAGTCCCCTCAGGCAACAGCAATACCCTATTTCTTTTGCCTACCTGCCACAACTGGCTCCAAAATTGTCCCTCTGCAGAGGAAGGATGCCAGCACTCTCTATGAGTGTCTTCCTTAAGAACAGGACTCGGGCTCTGTCACATTTGGATGCTTTGACAGGTTATGGGGCAGATTGACTTTGTTATAGTAAGTTGCTTTTTGTGCTCAAAGAGAAAAGAATTATTCAAACAGATCCTTCTAGTCTGACCTTCGCAGAGAGGAGCAGTCCTAGCTTAGATCCTACATGATACCAGCAGTAATGGAATCTGGATTCCACCCGTTCATCTCTCTCCCTGCAATGTACTTTTTATTGTTAGAGAAAAGATAAACAGTAAAGCATTTTTATTATCAATTTACAATAGTACTGAGAGGCCAAATTGTGTAATACCTACAAGCATGAGCTCTGGAGCCAGACTGCCTGGCCCTGCTGTGCACTAATTAGATGACCTTGGGTAGGTTACTTACTGTGCCTCAGTTTTCTCATCTGTGAAATGGGGATGACAACAATACCTGTTTCACATTGTTGTAAAAGTTAAGCGAATGATTACCTTTGTAATGCTTGTAAGAGAAAGTATCATATTTCTATTAGCTGCTCTTGTTGTGTTTGCCAATGTTATTATTGTACCCTTGTTGTAAAAGCTCGACTTATCTTCATTTTCTGAGGATTTGAGCAGAAACGCAAGTAGCTTAGTGTAGATTTATCCCTGGAATAGGATCCTAAAGTAACTGGCCTTTTTGAAAAGTAGACTCTTTACAAGGAGGGAAAGGATGATTGTTTTGAACTTAGACCTGAGTTTGGATGTTGGCTCTGCCCCTTAACCACTTGCCATAAAAATGTGAAAGTACATTTAAAGATAGAAGATAATAATGTCTACATTGTTACATCATAACACTTAGAAATAATAAAGAGCTTAGTTCTTTTTATGTGCTTAATATTTATTTATTTATTTATTTTTGTGCTCAATATTTATAGCAGCTATTATTATTATACTTTGAAGAGACAATCTAGGCCACCTTAGGTCATGAGGATGTGGAGTTACTTGGTGAGTGAAAAGATTATTGATGAGGTTTGTCAAATAATTTAATGTTTAAGATGAAGTTTTAAATTTGCTTAGCAATAGAAATAATTGCAGTATTTGCTTTATTTATGTATACCCTTTCTTATACCAGGGTGATCTTCAGAACAGGCTATTAACATTTCTTTCTTGTATTTTGAATTAAATGTTGTAGAAATCCGCTCTCAGGAGGAAGTGTGCAGTCTGTAAAATCGTGGTCCACACTGCCTGCATTGAGCAGCTAGAAAAGGTAAGAGAGTGCCACCTGCTGCACTTTTACGACATTACAAGTGTTTAGTTTGTAAGGATCAGGTGTAAATTCCTGTTTCCAACCTATTGAAAACAATGCCCTTTAAAAAGCTGAAAGTGGGCAATTGGTGGGATCACACCTACGGTGCATCTTAGCAGGGTACTGGGGAAACTTATTAAATGTAGAGTATCAATGTCTTTATATAGTGATTAAGAAAATGCCACAAAGGCTATCTGTAACAGTACGATCAAAACATTTCTGAATGTATAGGAATCGTGCCCTATGATTGCACCAATGTACAGAATTATGATTCAATAAAATTATAAAAAAAAAAACCTATTGAGGCAGTTAACCTTCTCTCAATAATTTTTTTAACAGCATCTGGAAACTCATCTACTGCCTCTTGGTTAATAGAAGCTGCCTCTCCTATTATTTTGAAATGTTTTTAAGCCAAATCTCTTTCTAAAATTATCAAACTATCCTTTCCTGGCATTAAATTCTCCAGCTTTCTATCTGTCATCTTCTGTTTTCTATAAGTTGTGATATAATGACTCTACTTTCTTTGGAATCCTAGTAAGAATGTAGAGGTATGCCTCCTTTTTGGCATAGGGTTTTGCACTGTTGCCCAGGCTAGACTGCCATGTGCCTTCACAGCTCACTGCAACCTCAAACTCCTTAAATAATCCTCCTGCCTCAGCCTACCCAGTAGCTGAGACTACAGGCAGGAATGATCATACCCAAGTGATTTTTGTGATTTCTACTTCACCCCATAAAATCTAAGATATTATGGGAATTAAAGTATATACAATTGGAGACAAGGAGGAACTGTAAGAAGTAAAACACAAAATTGTGCATGTAAAATTGCCCTATGTAAACACAGGTACCCGATGCTTAAGCTTCTTTAGCGCTGTGATCAATTCATCTATGGTCTCTCTGGTACTTAAATTCTTACAATCTACCGAACACAAAATTGCAGTAGCCAACTAGATCACCTTATAGACAATCCTTCCATGCCTGACTTTTCAACTCCCTAAGCTCCATCCTCTAGGACTTTTGCTCACCATCCCACCTCATTCATATAATCTCATGCTTTCAAAATTCTATGATCTCAATGTTAGGCATCTAACTCCTCTTCTACTATCTCTGCCAGCCATAAGGGCTTCTAAGAATTTCATGGGCATTGGAGTCAGTCGTAAGATGGTGGACTATAGACATCTCATTAGCTGCCACTCATGGTGAGACCAGGGAGAGAGAACTCCAGCCACCTTGGGCTGAGGTGTCTCGCCCAAAATCATCACTTTAAGGGCACAGAGAAACAGCAAGGGACTCCAGGTACCAACAAGATCAAGAGCAGTGGATGACCAGAACAGAAGGTAAGTTCTTGGATGCCAGTAGAGGCTGGCTGGACCTTTGGCAGAGGGCTAGAGAGAATGCCTGTCCCACAGTTTTCTTTTATGGATGTGGGTACTCAGAGTTATGTTGGGAGAGCTTAAGCAAGCAAGTGAATTTGAACGGCACCCAATAGCCAAGGTGAGCCACCAGGTGGGGTGGAGTTCTCATTGCTCAGCTGCTAGCAGGGCACTGCCATTGTGGGAGGGCTACCCAGGAGAAAGAGCCAGCAAGGTCCTAGCATGGGTCCATTTCTGGTGGACCTGCTGAGCTGGGCAGCCATCTTGGGGGGGACTAGGGTGGATCCTGCTTTTCTGAGGAAAGCCACTTTGTGGACAAGGGGCACTGTTAGCAAAGGTCAACAGTGTCTGTTAAGTAGTCTAGCTAGAGTGTAGGGCTCCCAACCCTGTAGGGATTTAGAGCAAATAAATGAGGAAGGCAGGACTGGGTCTCCTCAGCAATTAGATAGTGGCTTTTGGCCCCTATCTTATATAGAATCAGCAATGTAATTAGCATCTCCTAATCCAAGAGTACCACCTGGTGTACAAGCAATATATTGCAATATAATTCAACTTTTTTTCTAAGCTTTTTGTTGTTGTATTTTTTTATTTTTCTTTTTTCAAAGGTAAGGGTTCCACTTTTCCTGTAGTTGTTCTGTTCCTTTTATTCTTTCTTTTCTGTTTGTTTTTTTAGGTTTTATTTTGTTTATTTTTGTTATATTTTGTTGTTTTGTTGTATTTTTTTTTCCATTCTTACTTTCTTCAATAGTGAGGACTCCATTTATGCTACAGTTTTTCAACTGCTTTTATTCTTTCTTTCCTTTCCATTTTTCTCCTTCTCTTTTTTTTGTGGAGATTATTCTACTTATCTTTCCCACATAAATTTCTCAAATTACTAAGATATACTTTCTTTTTTACATCTTAAATATATATAATTAAAATTGAAAATAAAATTATATATTATGACTGATTTTTTCTTCTGATTTGTTTTATTCTATTTCATTCTGTATTATATTTGTGGTCAGAGCTTTACTCTGAGACCTGGATTGGGGCACCACAGCATTGGGTTGGTTCAAGGAGACATTGAGGCCCTAGTCTAGTGAGTATTTCTAGCTTTGGCCTTTGAAGGATGGTCTAGGTAAGTCCTCACTGTAACATACTGCTGATTTTTTTTTTCTATACTTGGAGTAGGTGTGTCTTGCTTTTGTCCTGTGTGGTAAGAAGCTCCAGACAGTGAAGGACCCACCCAACCTGGCCCCCAGAGATCTAGAATAATGGTTGTGTGCAAAATCACCCTGCTAAACACCACTAGTACCCCCTCCTCTCTCTCTCCCTGTTCTTCTTTCCATTTTTTCAATTTCTTTCATTTAACCACCTCCCCATTTTTTTCTTTTTCTTTCTTTTATCCCTTCTTCCTCTTTACTCTTCTCTTCCTTTTGACCCTATACCTAAAGAACATTTCAACACCTAAGCACAGAGACAAGGTAATTTAAAGAGAAGAAGGAAGTGAACAAGAAAAAACCACTCATGAGGAGGAACCAACAGAAAAATAATGGGAGCATGAAAACCAGAAGAGATCAACCACCCACCAAGGGATCATGAGGTAGCTATTGCAGAGGATTCCACCTATAAAGAATGTATGGACTTGATGGAAAGGGAATTTAAAATATAGATGGCAAAAACAATAAGAGGAATTCAAGGGAAAATGGAGAATAATCAAAAAGAAATTCAAAAAGTAACCCAAATAATTTATGAAAGAAGTGAATAAATTAGAAAGAATATATCAGAGCTTAAAAAAATGAAGGAGAGATTCAAGATACCTGAAGATGTAGTAGGCAGAATTAATAACAGATTAGACCATGGAAAATAAACACTCTCAGAGTTAGAGGATAAAGTTCTTGAGCTGACCCAGGCAGTTAAAGAGGTAGAGGAGAGAGAAAGCAGAGTATTGGCTCAGAGAATTATGGGACTTCACAAAGTATTCACACATACAAATTATAGGTATCCCTGAAGAGGAAGAAGAATGTCCCAGAGGAATAAAAGCCCTACTGGAGGATATTATGAATGAAAATTTACCAAGCATCACCAAAGATTCTGACACTCTCCTTTCAGAGAGATGTCAAATCTCATGTCATCTCAACACAAACAGAGCATCTCCAAGACACATTGTAGTGAACCTGTCCATAGTGAAGATAATATCTACAAGCAGCCAGGAGTAAGTACCAATTGAGCTACAGGGACAGATTCATCAGGGTGACAGTGGACTTTTCAGCTGAACTCTTTCAAGCCATAAGAGAATGGTCATCTACATTAACCATCTTAAATAATTTTCAGCCCAGAATTCTGTATCTTGCTGAACTAAGCTTCAAATTCAACTAAGAAATCAAATCTTTCACTGGCAGACATTGAGAAAATTTGTCACATGACCAGCCCTAAAGGAAATGCTTATATGTTCTCCACACTGTCCATTCACAAGGGACCACCAGCAAAGTAAACACTCAGAAATTAAAGAACAAAACCTCGCTTCCACAATGGTGCAAAATCTAAGCAATGGACTTTCACAAAATAAGATGAATATATCTCAACTATACTTATCAAGTCACTTCATAAATGTAAGTAGCTTCAATTCCCCCACTGAAGCAGCACAGGCTGTCTGATTGGATAAAACAAACAAAAAAAAAAGTACAAGCCATCTATATGCTGTCTTCAAGAAACATACCTAACATTGAAGGACAAAACAAGACTCAGGGTGAAGGGTAAAGGCATGGAAAACAAGATTTCAGGCAAACAGAAATCAGAAGAAAAGAGGGGACCAATCTTATTTTCAGATATAGGTGGATTCAAAGAAATTAAAGATACTAAAGACAAATGAGGTATTATTTCACTTCATACTGGTCAAGTGAATAATAATAAAGGCTCCCAGGTTTATAAAACAGACTTTGATTGGTCTAAACAATATGATATCCTACAAGACCATAATATATAGGAACTTTAACAGAACTGAACAGATCTTCTAAACAGAAACTAAACAAAAACATAAGGGACTTAAATGTGACCCTAGAATGATTGAGCTTAATAGACATACACAGAACACACCATCCCAAAGCTAAGTTAAAGCTTTTCATTAGCCCATGAAACATACTTCAAAATAGATCATAACCTAGGATACAAATCAAAACTCAACAAAATGAAAAGAACTGAAATTATACCATCTATCTTTTCAGACCACATGGCAATAAAAGTGGAACTCAACTTGAACATAAATTTTCTTATCCACATAAAGACAGGGCAATTAAGCAACCTTATGCAGAATGAGTGTTGAGTCAAGGAGGAGACTACTTAAGATTTCCCACAGGCCACACTCTTTTCATGTCCTTGAGATGAAAAAATTTCTATTAATCTTTCAAGTTTATTAACCCTTTCTTCTGCAATTTTTAATCTGCTGGGAAACCCAGCCAGGGAATTTTTAAAACTAGATATCGTGCTCTTCAGTTCTACTTGTTCTATTTTTACAGATTCATTTCTCTTATAAGGTTCCCTATCACTTCATATATTAATTCTATCTTCTTTTTGACATTGAATATATTTATAATAGTTATTTTTAAATTCTGACTTGCTAAATTCTAACATGTGGGTAATCCTGGGTTTTGTTTCAACAGACATTTTATTATTATTATTATTATTATTATTATTAGCCACATTCTTGAACTTCCTTTGTTTTTCCTAAATTTTTGTTTGCTAGTCATTCTGCATAATATGTTGTGGGGAGTGGTGGCTTCTTTTAAGTCAGCAGTTCTTTTTATAAGTTGCATTCTTAGAAAGGTTGAGAACCACTGTTTTAAGTAGTTTTGCCATTTTTTCTAGAAGGTAATAAAAGTCTTGGTGAATTTTTTCACCCCCAAAAGGCTTTAATTTGTTCTTTGTTAGTTCAGATCTATTTGGTTTAATCCTTAGTCCTAGGACTAGTCCTTACTTATGGACATTACTCATACTCTAAAGCATGAATAATTATGCTCTCTAGAGGAGCCCTTAATTTCAGGCTGATCTATTCAGATGCATAGCAAAGATCTCCATTTTTGTCTAGGTTGAAATTCCAGCATCATTCATCATTGCCATTCAGCTTTGGGCCTTACAGCATCAGCTCTGCCCTGTGCTAAGCCTAACAGATTCTCTGTGCACTTACAGTCAACCTCACCAAAGACCCATGAAAAACCTCCTTATCAGACCTATCCATCTGAGCAACTCACCTTTCATTTATACCCTTCCCTATGAATCCTCATCAAATCTCATTCCCAAACCATGATCTACTAAGACTCTACTTCCTTCCCCAAGGAAAAAGAAATGAGAGTAAATATAAGGTTGACCTCCTCTGCTACCCTTCTTTGAAGGATCACAGCCCTTTTCTGCCTATGTGAAAATATATCTTTGTGCTTGTCACTATTTATGACAAGAGGTCAGCCTTCATTTGTATTGTTCACTTCCCTTTATATAATGATTCACTTTTCTCTGAAAACTTTCAAGATTTTATCCTTAAAAATATTAAATAAGTAAAGAGATAAATTTTATCTCAGTTTTCAGGTTGCTTGAAAATAATAATAGTTGCTTCACATATTTCATTGAGTTTTACTTTTTCTCATGATGGGGGGGGGGCTGTTATAGTCAGTTTTTGTTATAGGAGAAAGCCAATATGAATTTTCTCAGGAGTACCTAATAAATCATGAACATTGAACACACAGTAAGCTCAAGACAACTTCAATAAATTTTTAAAAGTATAAATAGTATTCTAAAACATTACTGATAATAGTGCAATACAACTAGAAATATCCAGGAGGGTTTCATGAGAGTTGAGTAGAAGCACCTAGAACTCACCTCCTCCATAAAGAAGGAAAAAAATGGCAAAATATTCACATGTTGATTAGAGCATCTGAGACAGAACAAAGGAAATATCTGAGGCACAGAAGAAGTGGGAAATGACATAACCACCACTGCCCTGCCAAGATCAGCCCAGAGCCTGGAAAGCCTCTCCAGTGTGGGGAAAAGGGTAAGTGAGAGCTCCTCAGAGATTCACATTTCTACCTGGGACTCTTGCAACAGCAGCCATGGGCAGTGAAACTAGTATATGGAGTGCAAGTAATGGCATTATTCTAGAAAAAGACTTCACACTGGGTGCCACAGACCCACGGAGACCCAAGCAGGTGCAACATAACCCCCCATTTTGAGAGTCGAGCCCCCAATAGAGTGCATTCTTCCCTGGGGCACAATATCCCCTAAATCTCCATATCCCTGGAGCTCCTCTGACATCCCCCAGCAGTCCCACAGAAGGTGCAGTGGTACAATGCTGGCTGTAACCAGGAGTGTGGCTGGGTCCCCAGCACTCTAGTCCATGTAGTGCCCTACATCCCAGGGAAGTGGCAGTGCACTGAGGAGGCTACTCCTAGGACAAAGACAGCTGAAGCACGTGCTTCCCAGAGCCTAAGAGTCACCTACCTGAAGCCACTGTCACTAACAGAAACAGGCCTACTGCACACTTGCACATGCCTTCAGTGGCCTGGGAACCAGCCAACTACACCCCTGACTAGGGGACTGAGGACAGCCTCATACCACCTACCACTGCTGCTGCCTAAGCACATCACCCAGCATCCTGAGAACCACCCTGCCCCACCTGCCACAGCCTGGGCTTATGCACAATACTGGGGCCCTAGGACCACCTCATATCACATACCACTGCTGCTACCTGAGCATATCATCCAGCGTCCCGAGGACTGCCCTGCCCTACCTGCCACAGCCTGTGCTCAAGCCCCCTCAACCTGTGGGCTTGAGGACAAACCTGCCCTGCCTGCCCGATATTGTTTATGCCCTCACCAGTACTGCAGAAACAGACCAAGAAAAAGTGATGAGATTAAATCAAAGAAAAGTCCAGGACTAGACAGCATCACTGCCAAATTCTTAACAAACTTTCACAGAAGAATGAAACTATTTCTCCTCAAACTATTCCAAAAAATTCAAGAGGAAAAAATTCTCCCTAACTCATCCTATGAGGCCAGTATTACCCTAATACTAAAACCAAACAGGACAATACAAGCAACAACAACAATAAAACTACAGGTCCATATCTCTGATAAACACAGATGTATATAAATCCCCAAAAGAAACACTAGCAAACCAACTCCAACAACATTTCAAAAAGATAATAAACAATGATCAAGTGAGATTTATCCTAGGGATACAAAATGGTTCAACATACATAAATCAATAAACATGATGCCTCACATCTGTAGAATGAAGGACAAAACTTATTATCAGCTCAATAGATGAAGAAAAAAATTGATAAAATTCACCATCCCTTCATGATAAAAAGACACATACGCCAACATAATAAAGGCCCTATGTGATAAACCCACAACTAACATCATACTGAATGGGGAAAAGCCGAAAGCCTTTCCTCTAAGATCTGGAACAAAACAATAATATCCATTTTTACCATTCCTATTCAACACAGTACTATAAGTCCTAGCTAGACCAATTTGGAAAGAGAAAGAAATAGAAGGCAACCAAATTAGAAAAGAAGAAATAAAATTGTGCCTTTTTGCTGATGATACGATCTTAAATCTTAAAATCTACAGACTCCACCAAAAAACTCTTAGAAATGATAAACAAATTCAGCAAAGTTATAGAATACAAAATCAACATACATCAGTAGCATTTCTATGTACCAATAATAAACTAGCTGATAATTAAAAATCCAATCCCATTTACAATAGCTACAAAAAAAATTAAATATCCAAGCATAAATTTAACTAAGGAAGTAAAAGCCCTGAACAACAATAACAAAAAAAACTACAGAATACTAATGAAAGAAATTAAAGATGAAACAAACTGAAAGATGTGTTAACATTGCTAAAATAACCATACTGCCCAAAGCAATCTATGGATTCAATGCAACTCCTACCAAAGTACCCTATAAAAATATGAATAACATTTTCAAAGAAATAGGAAAAAAATCCTAAAATTCATATGGAACCAAAAAAAAAAAAAAAAAGATCACCCAAAGCATTCCTGATCAAAAAGAACAAAGCTAGAAGCATTACACAACCTGACTTCAAAATACATTACAATACTGTAACAACCAAAATAGTATTGTTTTGAAATTAGACACAAAGATCCATGGAACAGAACAGAGAACCCAGAGATAAATTCATAGACTTACATACCGCTAACTGGTTTTGGACAAAGGCTCCAAGAACATTATAGTACTATAGCTAAAGCAACTCTTAAGGCAGGTGCTAATCCACATATTAACTTCTAATCAACTCCAGTTCAGCCTTGAAGAGATCTACTTTATTTACTGTTACTGTAAAGCTTGCCCTTAGGTCAAAACAACTGTAACTCCTGCCCTTAGGAAGATGCATATATTACTCTTGCCTTTCCCTGAGTGGCATTGGGATCCACTCTCTTGTAGCTAGCAGAGAAATACTTTTGGTCATAAGTCCCTATGAAATGTTTCTGGCTAAGAAACTGGATTTGTCAGCCTCTTACTTCAGCCTCTCAAGTCCCTCAGCCTTCAGAGATAAGTCTGCATAGACCTGCTCACTGTGGAATAAATGTACACTGGGAAAGCAACCTCTCTGTAGATGATGCTGGAAAAACTGGATATCCAGCAGAAGAATGAAACTGGATCCCTACGTCTCATAATACACAAGTCTATTCAAGCCTATTCACATCTATTCAAGATGGATTAAAGAGGTAAACAAAAGGCTTAAAACTATAAAATTACTAGAAGAAAACACAGGGGAAGGAAGCACTTCGTGACATTAGTCTAGACAAGGATGTAATGACAAAGACCTTAAAATCACAAGCAATTAAAATTAAAACAGACAAATGAGACTACAGTAAGCTTTGCCTTCTGTAGGGCAAAGAAGCAATCAATATAGTGATGAGACAGCCTGCTGAATGAGAGAAAACATCTGTAAACTATTCATCTGACAAGAGACTAATATCGAAAATATACAAGAAAAACAACTCAACAGCATAAAACCCCAAAATCCCATTAAAAAGTAGGTAAAAGATAGATCTAAATAGATACTTCTCAAAAGATGAAAAATGACCAACAGTTATATGAAAAAATGCTAAACATCACTAATCATCAGGTAAATATAAATTAAAACCATAATAAGATGCATAGTATCATCTCATCCATGTCAGTGACTATTATTAAAAAGACAAAAAAAAAACAGAAGCTAGTAAATAAATATACATCAAATACCCTGATCCAATCATTATACATTCTAGCATGTATCAAAATATCACGTGTACCCCATAAATGTGGTTAAATATTATTCATCAATAAAAAATAAATTTAATAAACTACCAAAAAAATTAAAATAAAAAGCCTTTAAAAATCATAGCATCTTCCTCAACAACTCTTAACTCAATAAGGGAACATAAACTAAAACTGAAATGTATATGCAAAACAAAAATGATCAAACAGCTACAGATCAGAATTCTCTAGTCAGGTGTAGATAAGGTAATACTTGAAAACAATTCATAACAGCAGAGTTAAACATCTTACTAAAAATTCTAGAAAAAGAATGACAAAACAGACATTAAAAACGTGAAGGATTGGCTCGGCGCCTGAGGCTCAACGGGCTAAGGCACCAGCCATGTACACCTGAGCTGGCAGGTTCGAATCCAGCCCCAGGACCCGCCAAACAATGACAGCTGCAACCAAAAAATGGCCGGGCGTTGTGGCGGGCGCCTGTAGTCCCAGCTACTTGGGAGGCAGAGACAGGAGACTCGCTTGAGCCCAGGAATTGGAGGTTGCTGTGAGATGTGATGCCACAGCACTCTATCCAGGGTAACAGCTTGAGGCTCTTTCTCAAAAAAAAAAAAAAAAAATGAAGGATTAATAGGTGAAAACAGAAATTGATGTACTGCTGAAAACAAAACTAGCAAGTCAGTCCCAAAACTCATTTGGAAAAAAATAGACATACTAGTAAAATCACTGTCTTAATTACACAATAAAAATGCAAAAGTAGGCCAGGAATGGTGATTTATACCTATAATTCCAGCACTTTGGGAAGCTGAGGTGGGAAGACTGCTGGAGGCTAGAACTTCAAGATCAGCCTGTATAGTATAATGAAATGAGTCTAATTACCTAGGTATGGTACTAGCTACTCTTGAGGATAAGGCAGGAGGAACACTCGAGACTAGGAGTTCATGGCTACAGTGTGTTATGATCATGCCACAGCACTCCAGCCTGGATGACAAAGCAAAACTCTGTCTCAAAAAAGAAAAAATGCAAAAGTACAAATAAATAATATTTTAAAAATGTAATGAGATAACTAAGACCTCAATAAAGATTTTTGAGAAATTATTTTGTCCAACTATCTGGGAATAGATTTGAAAGTATATATGAAATTAAAATGTTCCAGGAAATTATAATTTACTAAAACTAATTCTAGAAAAGATGGGAAAATACAGAATTTCATTATCACGGTAGATGCAGAGAATGGCATCAAAGAACTACCACCACCGTCATATTTCTTTTTTTTTTTTATTTCAGGTTAATGTGAGGGTACAAACAACTAGGTTACAGTATTTGCATATGTTATGTAGCTTCCCTTTTGTAGTTGTGCCCTGTACCCAAAAGGTGTGCCAACCACTGTCATATTTCAAAAAGACAATTCCAACTAGATGACTCCATGAAGGAATACTAACCTTTTAGGAAATACATATTTCCCAATGATAATTAAATTTTCCCAAAAACAGAGAAAGAAAAAAAATACTTTCTTAAAAAAAGAAAAAAGTAGAAGCAAGAGAACATTAATAGCAACATCTGGCAAAGGGTGTATTTCCTCCATCAAAAACAAACACAAAAATCACACTGATGAATGGCAATGAAAAATCCTGAATAAAATACCAGCAAAGAAATATCACAAAGAACAATATATCATAATTAAGCATTGGTAATGGCTCAAAACAGTAGTATGAGTTCAATATTAGATAACCTATTAAATATAATCCATTAATGAAATAGATAAAAAATTTTGATCATTTCCATAGACGACAAGAAAGCATTTCATAAAGTCATTAATTATTTATTTTGATTACAAAGGAAAACATAGATAAAATTAAAATAGATGGGTACCTCTTTAACCAGTAAAAAAGATCCTGAAACAAATCTAAGGTAACCTCTATCCCATTTTCACTAAATGTTATAATTAGACAAAAGGGAAAAAGTAGCCTTATAAGAAAACATAAAGAAAAACATCATTGTCTGCAATTATTGTAATTACGTAGTTGCAAAACTAAGAGAATCACTAGTAGAAAAATCACTACTACTGAAAATGATCAAAAAGTAAGAGGTACAATACTAATAGTAAGCAAAACAGATAAAATATCTAGGGAGAAATAAACTTAACAAGAAATGCACAAAGTCTATATAAAGAAAACTGCAAAACATCTCTGATGAACATAAAAAGTCTTGAAATATAACACTTTGTTAGATTCAAAGATAAGCAAACTCGTGGTTTAATGGTTGTATAAACTGGCACATCATTTACAGCAACTTGTCAATATCTATGAAGTTGCAAGTACATCTACCCTTTGATTTATTAGTTCTAATTCCAGGAATTTATTCTACAGATAGTCCTACTCTCTTGTGAAAGTGTGTATGTATAAGGCTATCATTGCAGAACTATCGGTAATAGCTAAATATTGGAGACAGCACAT
This sequence comes from Arctocebus calabarensis, assembly GCA_963573935.1. Classification (NCBI taxonomy): domain Eukaryota; kingdom Metazoa; phylum Chordata; class Mammalia; order Primates; family Lorisidae; genus Arctocebus; species Arctocebus calabarensis. The sequence continues at coordinate 31,693 of CAUYON010142007.1, forward strand.
ATCCATCATTAGAGCCCTGGTTAAATAAATTATGCTAAGCCCATAAACAGAATAGACTGCTGCTGTGTAAAATAAGGATCTCTATGTACCAAAGTTGCACACTGTTGGGCAATATTTATCACTGGATGTGAGTGTATATGTTTCTTAAGGGATGAAAAAAGATATTACAAACATTTAAATATAATGACCACATAAAATCAGAACTCTAAATTCTTGGAGAAGGGAGAATCAGAATGACTTAATGTTATTCAGTGATAGATTTGGTCTAAGTCTTATTTTTGTCAACAATTCCAATAAAAGCTTTTCACTGTTTTATTATAAATAATATTGTTAATATAAAAGTAAACATTGTACTACATAAAAAAAATTTGGTCAATAAGGCACCACATGAGATTATACTAGATCTGTTTTATAACCCTATCACCTAGCAATGTCTTGATGACCCTTATCCTGTGTGGGCCTAGGCTAACATGAATGTTTGTGTCTCAGTTTTTAATAAAAAGACTTAAAAGTGAAAAAAGATTTTTTTCAAATAGAAAAACACTCATAGGATGAGAACATAAAGTGTGTTTGTGTTTTAAGCTAAGTGTTATTACAAAATAGTCAAAAAGCTCTTTAAAAATTAAAAGTTATAAAGCGAAAGATTACAGTAAGCTAAGCTTAGTTTATTACTGAAGAAAGAAAAAATATTTTTTATTAATCTAATGTAGCCTAAATGTATAGTATATACAAAGTCAACAGTAGTCTATAGTACCATCCTAGGCCTTCACATTCACCCACCACCCACTCACTGGCTCAGAGCAACTTCCAGCCCTGCAAACTCCATTCACAGCAAGTGCCCTATATAGGTGTACCCTTTTTTATCTTTTATACCTTATGCTCACTGTATGTTTTCTATATTTAGATACACAAATACTTGTTACAGTTTCCTACAGTATTTCCTAAAACCACATGCTGCACAGGTTTGCAGCTTTGCCTTAGGAGAAATAGGCTATGCTATATAGTTTAGGCGCATCCAGTGAGGTTTGGGTAAGTACACACAATGACAAAATTACACACCACTGTACAAGATTTTAAAAAGTGTAATAGGACAGACATGCATACAATGAAAAGCAAGATACTTTCAACCTACCCAGTCTCATGTTCCAAGGTTATTTTGGCCACATATGTTTTTATTTTGACTGATAGTGCTATGGTATGAATGTTTGTCCCCTCTGACATTCATGCTGAGAATAAATCCCTGTGGTAATGTATTTAGAGTGTGGGAAATCCAGCTATATAGTATTTGAGAGGTGGGACCATTGAGAGGTAATTAGGATTAGAGAGTTCATGAGGGTGGGGTACTGGTGGCTTTATAAAAGGAGGACCCTCACCACGTCATCCTCTGCACTACCTCAGAACTCTGCAGAGTCCCTGCAGAAACAAGGCCCTCACCAGATGCAGTACTTGACCTTAGACTTCCTGGCCTATAGGAAGAGCTATCAGAAATATATTCCTTTCTGCCATAAATTATCCAGTCTCAAATATTCAGTTATAGCAACAGAAAAAGGACTGAGATAGGTAGCAATCAGTCTAAACACTATGCTTACACTGCCATTTCTTGGTTTATCGTTTTTAAGCAGTGCTGACTGACTTTGTGCCATGAAAGAAAACAAACTAATTCAGGGAAACTATGCTTCCAATTTTTGCTGATATCATTATTATTTATAGATTTTTAAATATCTGTTTGGCTCATCAATTTTGAATAGTACCTTTTACAAACAGGCAAACCTTAACAGAATCAGAAGCAAAACTCAACTTTAATTCTAATAAGCATTTACCTTGTTCATAAAGTAGCTTCATATTCGAATCTTTGCAGGCAACCAGATTGTTGAGTAATGCAATCACACTTTGCATGGTGTTACCCAGAATGCTCTCCTGATGTTCCTGCAATAAATAATTTTCATCATAACTACACAGAAATACAATTATATCATAAGATAAATGATCAAATGATCTCCAACCCTTAAGTCTTTTCATAAGGTCAAATGACTGCTTTTTTGCACTTTACAGAAAGAAATCCTTCTGTGTTAAGGCACACCCTGCCAGTTAGTTAAATGAACAGGGAGAAAGAGTAAACTATGCAGACGGCAGTGCTGTGGCGTGCAATCCCCTGTAGGTGAGCAGAGGGGCAACATACATCCCTGAGTGCTTTCAGTGGGCAGCAAAGGAACCGTCAGAGATCAAGTATATGGAACGCAGAAGGCCATGGCTGAAAGTGAGTTTCAGATCACAAAAGAACACCACTTAAAGAAATGTTTTTGCCGTTTCAAGATTATCATGGCATTAAAACATCTATGGTTATGTTGAATCTGACTAATTTTATTACTGCTTCAGTGCAATAAACTTCATTGGGGACCTAAAAGAGATTTTACTTTTCCTCAGCACTTAATAGAATAGAAAGTAACTTAGGACCTAAAGAAAATGCAGAAAATAAGTAATTCTTCAGTCTTAAATTCTCATTGCCAAGGCAAATGAGATGATTTCTTTGTAATTTTAAAAGTATCTCAAAAAATAACTTGCTTTTCTTTGGTATCCTTTTTAATTTCTCTGAATTAAAAAAATTAAACAGATTATCACTTAAAATATGATGTTGTATAATTAAAAAATAAACAGGAATTCTTTAAGGTGTAGGAATAGGATGAGGCAAGGGAGACAGACAGGGTACAAAATATAGGGAGGTGCTCACTCCTGGGTCCATGCAAGTACCCACAGAGAGTAGTGTTTCTAGGAATCTAGCTCACCCTACTCTAGTCCTGACCCTATTCTTGACCACTCTGCTAACAACTATTCCCATCTCGAAAAGCAACCAGTGGACCAACTAGTGGGCTTCATCCAGATGTCTTTTCTCTCATCCTCCCTTTCACACACACCAGAGAAATACATGTTTACTGATGGTTTTTTTAAATGTAAATTATATCATATCTATTATCCATTCAACAAATAATTTAATAGATGGCTATTTTGTGCCAAGCAGGTACGTGAGTTGTACTGGTGAACAAAACAAAGTTTTATATCCTCATAAAAACAGACAGTAAACAACAGCATAACAAGTAAACTGTATAATGCAGGGGGTGACAAGTGCTCTGGCAAAAAAAGAAAAGAGCAGAGCAGGAAGTATAGTTGAGCACACAGCAACCACATATGTGATTTTAAATTGGGTGAGTGGGATAAGATTGAGAAGGAATCATTTGAACAGTTTTATTTTACTTTTAAATGTTAAAGACTCTTACTACTCCTTGGATTAATTCATTTTAATAAACTTTTCTTTTGAAATAATTTCAGCTTCACAGCTGAGTTGCAAAGGTAGTACCGAGTTTCCTTACATCCGCACCCAGCTTTCCTTGATGTTAACATCTTACCTAATCATGCTACACTTATCAAAACTAAAAATTAACACTAATCCAATATTAACAAGTTAAATTGTATTGTAATAGTGTTATGGATTTAATTTAAATTTCATCAGTTTTCCACTAATGTCTTTTTCTGTTGCAGGATCCCATACCACATTTGGGACTAATTCATTTTTGCAATGATTACTAACTGCCAAATATTCTAGGTTACATTGATTATATCAGTGAACAGGAAAACAACCAAAACCTGCCCTTATGGTGTTTACCTTATAGCAGGGGAAGAAGGCAGTCAACAATAAATCTAATAAATAATGACAAGATTCCTTACAAGGTGATACATGCTATGGGAGCCAACAGAGAACAGGACACAGAGGTTTGGGAGTGCTGTGTGGGGGAAGTGCTGTAGGGAAAGTCTGCAGTGTTAACTAGAGCAAGTAAGGCATAGCTCCTTCAGAAGGTAACATCTGAGCAAAAATTTTAAGGAGGGGAGATGTATTCATTCTAATATATTTCTAGATTGTTAGCTAAGTTTATTCAGAATTCTTTCATCTATGTTTATGAGTGATAATTCACTTAGGACAGACATCCTCATCTGATTTTAGATCGATTTCATGCTAGCCTCTTTTTTTTTTTTTTTTTTTAAGAAGTGGCTTTATTCACCAGACAGGAGACTCAGCAGGCTGGTGTCCCAAAAACTGAGCCCTCCAGCTCATTGTGCATCTATTATTTGTTTCTGGAAGACTTGGTAGAATTTACTCATAAAAGTAACTAGCCTCAGCACAGTTATATGGAAAAACTCACACATAAACTCGAAGTGCTTTTTTTTTTTTTTTTTTTTGCAGTTTTTGGCTGGGCTGTGTTTGAACCCGGAGTCTCACTTTGTTGCCCACGGTAGTGTGCCATAGTGTCACAGTTCACAGCAACCTCCAGCTCTTGGGCTTAGGTGACTCTCTTGCCTCAGGCTCCCCAGTAGCTGGGATCACAGACACCTGCCACAATGCCCGGCTATTTCTTTGTTGTTGAGTTTGACCGGGGCCAGGTTCAAACTCACCACCCCCAGTGTATGGGGCCAGTGCCCCACTCACTGAGCCACAGGTGCTGCCCTCAAAGTGCTTTTTCTGTTCTCCTACTCAACAACGATCAATGTAGGAGACTACTGTGGCCAAATGTTGAGATTGGGAAGGGAGTCTTCCCACATCCAACAAGCAATCAACTGTAGCAGACACCAGCTGAGTGTCCACCAAGTCAATTCTAACACTATCTACCTGGACATAGCATCAGATCCCGTAGTGCGAGGGCTCAGTCCCAGAAGACTGACCCCAGTTTGGACACCAGCTGTTAAGCCCAGGCCCTCTGGAAGTTCAAGTTGGGGGTCCCACGACCTCCTCTTTGGGGTCATTTAATCTGCTAGAGTGGTTCACAGAATTCAGGCAAACACGTTTATCAGTTTATCATAAAGGACATTACGAAGAACACAGATGAAGAGATGCATAGGGCAAGGTGTCAAACTAAGGGAGAGAAATGGAGTCAAACATATTAAAAGAGAGTTTACTCAGGTCAAGTTTGAAGACTGCAACCCAGGATTAGAGAGTCAAGTTGCCCGGAAGATATGCTCTAATTAGCAGAAGTTCCAAGTGGGGTTTAAAGAAAGAGGCAGTTCCTAAGTTGCTTACCAAGAAATTACATTAAAATAACATAAGCTGTTGATTGGCTACATGTTGTTCTTTGTATCACAAAATCTAGGAGCATGAAGACATTGGATGCAGCTAGTCAGGAACAATATGCTTTCACAACTGCCCCTGAGCACTAGCACGGTGTATTGTGTGTGTGTGTTGGGGTGGGCAACATGCCATGACTCAAGTCCCAAACTCATGTCTCTCTGGGTGTGTTAAATTTTGCATACTTCACATACCTCAGACTGCTCTGAGCTATTTTTCTTCGCTCAGTAGGAAGAGGTGGGTGACTTCCATGCCCTACCTGGGTGTGCAACCTTCCAGGAACCTTCACGTATTCTGCAATCCTGAAGCTATCAAACCCTGTCCTTTGGGGGTTTTATGAAAGCTTCATGATCAGACCAACTTAACCTATACCCCCACCCTTCCCCAGAGGTTGGGGCTGAAAATCCCAATCCTCTAAATCTGCCTTGCTCTTTCTAATGGCCAGTCCCCATTACCATCAGTCAACTCATTAGCATACAAAAGACAAAATTACGGGATTTCTAAGGAGTTATATGCCAGAGAACAGGAGTGAAGACCAAATACATATTTCACATTATCATACCAGAACTTTAAATTTAAAAAAAAAAAAAAAAAAAAAAAACCTTCTACTCAGGTATTTACAACACTGATTTTGATTTTTTCCATTTTCTGAGAAAATCATCTACAATGTCCAAATTTTCAAACATAATATAATAAAATCATATATAGCATTCTCGTACATCTTCACACGTCTTCTCTGAACTCTATTTAAATTGCCCATTACACTGTGTCCTCTCCTCTTGTTGATCGGACTCCCAGAGTTTTGTCTATGCTATTGGACTTTTCAAGTAAACCGCTTTACATTTAATGATCAAATGCATTTTTTGCTTTGAGTTAGTGATTATAAATGACTAACACATTTCCCGCTTCTCTCTTAGGTATACAGTACAATGGCATTTCCCTGGCCATTTGTACCTAGAAAAAAAAATGAGACTTCTTTTGGCCAGTTAAATTCATTTGGGAAGAAGCTGCCTTAAAAGGCAGTAAGACTTTGTTTTCTTAGTTTTCAAACTTCTGCTTCTATGACCAATGACCTTCTAGATAGCAGAGGCTCCAAATAATGAAGGGATAAGGCAGAAAAGAAAGGTCAAAAGAGCCAAAGTGCAGACATTTGGATGGATACTGGACCTTAACCTCCAGCAAGTCACCACCTGAGCAAATGCCCTACAAACTGTTTGCACTTTCCTCTCTGTGAGAGCAGTTTATTATTAACCTTTATGGCCTGACCACAGACAGTGCTGATCACATAGGGCTATTTCCTAACAGGGTTATTTAAATAATTTAAAATGTTATCACTGTCCCATAAGGGGACCCTTCCTGCTCAGAAAAGGACCCCTATTCTGTGAGTGAAGTAAGATCTGCTGTCTGTTTCTTTCTCCATAAACTTTCTGTCCCTCGTCAGCTTGCTCTTGCATTCTCTCCCATGAGCAGCCGAGAAGCCAAGAACCCAGAAGGCTCCCTCCCTTCATTGACACACCCCTGCATCACAACAGCCTAGGTACCAGAGTGAGAGGTACCATGGCGCAGAATCTCTTAATTGGGCAGGTATTTTCCAAAGCTTACAAAAACACCTACACTGCATCCAACTCTGAAACTGCTCTCTCGCCAGATCTGTACATACCACTGATAAGAGACACTTGATTACATATGGGTTTTACCATCCTTATCTTTGCCGAATCCAAGACAAAGAGTTTGCTTTCCAAATGCTGATAACTGGAAATTTCAAACTTCAGAAACACACTGAAGAGCACTTTTGTGGTGGATGTTAATGTTTGACTATTTCACTGACACCAGCTTAAGAAGATTAATGTGGAAGCAATGGTCTGCCACCAATTTCATATAATTATTCTTACAGTTGGTTGGAAGGAAAGGATGATTAATAAGCACCAAGATGACACTACATGTTATTCATGATAAAGTAACTAATGATACATAGAAAACCGATGCTTGTGAAGAAAAATGAAGCTAATAAATCTTTTATTTTTGGTCCCATTTGGTAAAATGACACATACTGCTCCTTGTTCAAAGACCTGTCTGTCACCATATATAGGTCAGTCTTACAGGAGATAAATTCATTGTTTGAGATACACATTTTAATGACTCAACGCACTTTTTCTATGATGCCCTTGGCAATTATTTTGTTTTGAAGCTAATACTTAGCTTTTCCTGTGCTCATTAGGTGTCACTTGTTAATTTAGGTATTTTCTTTAATACAAAAGACAGCTCTCCAAATATCCATTACCTCTGGACACTAAGAACCTGGAATCAGATCCTAACCAACCTAGTTATGGGAGTCCCCCCACCTCCCTCCAGGAGCTCTGAGTCACTGCAGAATGAAGGCCTCTGTGATCTGCAGAGGACTGTAAAGGTAAGCTACACTCTGATTATCAAACATCCCCACAACCATTGTGACTAGGTACTCATGAAAAAAATATATTAGATGCACAGAACAAAAAACAGACCAATAATCTTATACCCAGATAGGGGAAAATTGTTCCTTTTCTATTCTAGACATTAAAAAGACTGTTGTTCTTTATCTTCTTTCTTGATAGTTTTTAAACTATTTATAGGTTGCGAACTTTGTTCAGTATAAAGTGGGGGGATATACAAAACTTATAAAAATAGTATTATAAATTTCTCTTTACTTGCTCTTCTATCTTACAGATGTGTATGCCTTTTGGTGCTGAGAACACCAAACACCAAAACACCAGAACACCAAAACAGAGAAATGTTTTCTGCTCAAAATGAAGATGTGGTTCTCTAGGAGAACTAAGACAGCTACTGTTCAGGACTAGATCATACCTTCCCTAGAAAAAATGTTAAATAAATGCAAAAAGCAGTTAAGAAGATATTAATATTAAACACCCTTCTATTAACTACATCAAATTTATTTCATTTCTCTTAGCAACTTTTTCTTCTTGTTCACAACCACATTAGCCTGAAGAGGACAGATTATGCATTGAAAAACATCATATATATTTCTTAAAGTCAGCATAGATAAGAGAAAACGTGAGAGTAAATATATGAGGCCAGAGTTCTTCTTGGACAGATCCAGAAGACTGGTGGAAAGGGAAAGAGGAACAATTTGATTCAAAGGCCACACAGGTCAGAGTTGGAGGGAGTGAAGCTGTTCTAATAACATACTGAGAACTTACTATGTGCTGTGGCCTGTACCCCCCAAGATGATGTGTTTACTCACATCATCTCATCTAATCCTTACACAACATGCAGAGGGCTACAGTTCTCCTCTTCTTATCAATAAGGATTGAGGTTTATGAGGACAAACATAAATTGCCAAGCTCTTCAGTGGTGAAGCTGGGACCTGGTCTACAGGACAGCAGTGGTCATGCCCCTTATCATGACCACAAACAGTGTGGGGGTGAGGCCTGGGTCACCCAGGCTCATGAGCATACTCCAGTTAACCAACTCCACTGTGGAATGGAGTCCAAAGTCTGGGGTGGGATGAACCTGAGAAATTCTAGTGTCTGGGGCTTGTCTTCCTCCTTTCAGGCTACAAGGTACCGTGCTGTTGCCACCACCACACTTGCTTTCATAAGTACCCATGATGTTATCACTGTGCTGTGAGACACACAACTCAAGAAGCAAGATGTAGGTGTCATGCAACTGCAAGAACAGAAAGAGAATATTATTCGAAAGAACAAAATACATAGAGCCACCATTACTAGCCACAGTATTCAGGACACTTGTGCTTGCACTGCCATGGGTGAGAGAGGAATCAGTTCACAGGAGAGCACACGACTGTGCCCCACAGAAGGCAATCCCCCTGCACTGTAAGATTGTGACGAAGGTATTTAACGCCTTCATCCATAACCCATAAGCACAGCTGATCTAATTTATGTGCTTAAACCATCGTGCATGGACATTTAATAAACAGAAGACTTGAGAGCACTAATAAAACATAGCATTTGCCAGTAGAGATAATTAGAATTGAAGCAACAAAATTCTAGTGTTTGGCAACATAGACGAAACAACTTCATTAAAATGTACAGCTTCAGCAAATGAAAGGCAAGAGAGCACTGGACCCTGAAGAATCGGCCTTCTCAAAACTAATTGCTTCAGTGCTTAAAGAGGACAGCTCTGAAATACCAAGGGCACAGCAAGGAAACACGAGTAGAAAATGATCAGCCTTTCCAAGGTGGTGTCACTGTAGACACGGCATTATACTAGATTCTAATATTTGACACTATTAAATGACACTAACAGATTTCAGATGTCCAGATTAGAAAGTTTGGTTGGGGTCTGAAGAGTCAAGAGAGAAGATACCTTCAACAACACAGTAGCAATGAACCACAGTTACTCTCTTTTGCCTTTAGTGTAGGTCAGAATTTAAAAGACAACTAATTAAAAGACTACAACTAATCCGAGGGAAGAGAAACCACAGAGAGAATGAGAAGCAAAAGCACACACAAGTGTTGTGGTGCACATTGCAACTATAGTCTCTTAGAAACACGTGGTCCAACTGATTCAACAAAATGTAGACTATAATTCAGAAAAAAAGTTCCGATGTTGCTGTAAGGAAGCTAGTTCGCTATGTACGGGCTTGTCCCTGGTACCAAAGTGCTACTTCAATGCTCCCATGCCCAGAGAAATATCACTCTGTAACTTAAAAAATTTCCTCATAACTTGTTGAGCCTAATATTGACCCCCTAGGGATGAGGAACAAAGAAGGGGACAAGCTAAATTAAACTGAAAGGACACAGACTAACTTACAATAAACTGAATCATTCACCTCATAAATACATTAAATGTCCCATTATCCAAAATGTAAGCAACCAGCACTCTCAAGCAGCCAGCAGGTGACCTGCCCGCCACCCAAATCAGAGTTTAAACTTGGTGCACTATCAGTAAGCCATGCTCATGCATCACTCCCATAGCTCCCATGTGTTCTCAGAACCCCGAAACCTCCACATTAAGGACCTCTACTGTTCTCCTGGGCAGTCACAATTGGGTATGGACTTTCTTTCTACTGCTGCCATTATGCTGCCCTGTGCTTTCTGTGGGACTTTTTGATTATACTGCACGGATCTTTTTATCTGACTATAAGTAGATTTCTAACTGGACATACTCTGCACATATTGGTCGGCATTGCTATTGTGCCTCTATTGATATGGGGTTAAATAATGTAGTAGCGTGATGTGGTTGACTAGGACTTGTAGCCCCACAAGCTTTGCGTCCTATACCCAGTTATGTAAATTATGCCCGCTTAATCCTGTGAGACTGTCTAATGCTGTGAGACTATTTCTGTACACACACTGATGTATACATACACATCATATACAGTAAAACTGTTACAGTAAGGGAAGTTTTTCTTTGTCTCAATGTGCTTTCAATTAGTGTATTTCAGGATTAATATCAAGTCAATACAGAATTTATGGTATAGTATGGAGTATAGAATTAGTTAGACCTATTTTCAATAGTAACTCTCAAGCAACTAGAAACTACATTTATCCAGAATCTACCAATCCCCATGAGTGCCAGATAATGGGGAGATTACTGTACACAAATTTCCTGGAAAGGAGGATATAATTTGAGGGTCCAAAGTGGGAATGTTTGTAGTATGAGGACATTGGAGCTGGGGTAAATGCCAGTGGGCATTTGCTTGGCCAGTTGTGCCCTTCCGCCAACCTAATCAGGGATTCTGGGGGCTGACCGGGTTCTGACAGACTGGGGAGACTAAGAGAGAACTTCGAAGTATGATTTTCTTCCATCTGTAGCCAAAAATTTATGGTGCTCTCACCCTAAGAGGCCAGAGGTATGGAGAGTTAAATCCCTTTTTCTTTACATGGGGTAACAACATTTGAAGGCCTCCCTCTACCTTCTGAACAAAGATATCATAAGAGAAGAGAATTTACCCTCCCTCTGTCAAACCTCCCCTCTCCCCTTCCTTCCTCCATTCTTGAGACATTTTACTCAGGAGAATATGTTCCAGATCCCTCCATGTGAACATAAAAGAAGTAAAGTCTTCACAGAGGGAGGGTAAAAGGTGGGACCACACCTATGAAGCATATGACAAGGGTACAAGTCAAATCTGTCAAGTGTAGAACATAGATGTTTTGGTACAATAATCAAGTAAATGAGGTGAAAGCTATGTTGATTGGTTTGATCTAACAATGTCAGTGTGTGTAAAAAAAAAAAATCAGCACATTACACCCCACGTATGCATGAAAGTATTCATGATCTATATGTATTTGACTGAATAAAAAAAAGGAGAATTTAAAATTATTTTTAAATGTGACCAGCAGGTATATAGAGGCCTTCTAACAGCAGCAAATACAAGTTCTGATTAGCAACGTGTGCCAGCTGGCACCAGAGGGTGGGTTTGATCAGTTGGTACCACTTGCCAATCAGTATGATGAGCTTGTCCATAGAATTCCAGTCCTCCTTCAACCCCAGTGGAAGTGTATGAATGCCCTTCTGGCAGGTTAATTGTGTCACTTGGCTTTCCTGGCCCTACCCTTTCATGTTATTTAGGCTTCTAGCAGGAAGCTTCCATGCGCTTGGCTCCCTGTTGGGCTGGAAGCCTCAAGGCAGGATCAGCAGGCCAGAGCCAGTGCTGCTCAGGCAAGAGAATCCTGGCAAGGGAGACAAAGGGAAGCTGCCAGAACCGGTCTCCCTGAAGGCAGATTATGCCCCTTTTATGTATCTGCCTAGGGTGTTGAAAGATAGGCCAATCTGCCCTACACAGGCTGCCTGAGCTAAGGATCAGGAGGACAAATGAGAAAACAGGAGTGCATCCCAACACCTACTGCCTTCAGCCTTCTCCTCATATCCCTGCACTGGCCAGAGTAAAAATAGTACTAAGAATTAAACAGTGATAATAAAGTCTTAGGAAATTAATGTCATGTTTAAAAATTCAGGCCAGATGTTTCTTGAAGCTGGGGCCATAGCGAAGGACGCCCTTGTGTTGAACAGTGTTTTCATCACCTACATGCCACTTTTGTAACTGTGCCTACCATGAGTACAGTAACTGTTGTTTCATCCCCTTCTTCACTGACACTGAGCTCCTTAGGGACAGGACCAGGAGGTATATTCATGTCTCAATACCTAGGTGTTGTACCTGGTACATCACGGTCTCTGAAAAATTAATGAAAAAGTAATCCTGCTCAAGTTTGTTTGGGTGAATATGGCTACAGAAGAGAGACAGACAGTTCTTGACAGCCTCCTGCAAAAAATTAACTAATCAAGCCAAGGTGCAGTGGCTCACACCTGCAATCCAAGCACTCTGGGAGGCCAAGGAGTATCATCTGAGCTCAGGAGTTCGGGACCAGCCTGAGCAAAGTGAGACCTTAGCTCAGCAGTTCTCAACCTGTAGGTCACGACCCCTTTGTAACAATGAAAATAAAATACACTGTGGCATTAGGAAGGTTGAGAATCACTGCCTTAGCTCTACCAAAAGCATAAAAATTAGCTGGGCATTGTAGTAGGCACCTATAGTCCTAACTACTCAGGAGGCTGAGACAAGAGGATCACTTGAGCCCAAGAGGTTGAGGTTGCAGTGACGTATGATGATGCGATGGCACTCTACCCATGACAAAAGAGTGAGGTGCTGTCTCAAAAAAAAAAAAGGAAAAGAAATTAGTCAATAACTAGAAACTGCCTTCAATTAAGCAATTATAAATACTTTGAGCACCTAAAATTTGCTATACAATGGTATGCAATAGAACCACAAAAAGATAAAATGGCCTTTCTCAAGAAGTTTTTAATTAGAATGTATTTACTTTTGAATAATGTTTTGCAATAAGTGATGGATCCAGATTGTTTTACTTTAAATATACAAAAACTCTCACATGCTAAATACTGTACTTGTCAAAAACTACTGAAGCATTTGCATTAGCATAGGAAATACATACCCCTAAAATTCAGAAACACATTTTAATGAAACACAACTTGAATGGGATTCTCCATAAAGGATAACTGCTCAAAAATACAAAGAGTCCCATCCTGAGGAAAGAAAATTTTACACATGGTGCAAATGAAAGGAGAGATCAATGCACTCACTGATCACACGGTGGTGGTTTTCAATTAGAGCTGTCTTCCACCAAGGGAAATTTGCCAGGTTTTTCCTAATGGAGTTTATTTACTAAGTGTGGATACTCACAGTCCTTGTTTCAAACAGGTACTAGTAAATCCTGCAGGAAAAAGATGTCAGTGGGAACTGGCTAGAAATTTACTTAAAGCTAAGGTTTTAAAGAGCATAAAGGAATGGTGCCTCAGAGCAGAAAGAAAACTGGGTTGATTCAGTGCTAAGCCTTGGCCTGCCGCAAAGCCACTAGAAAATCTGGAGAAAAGCAAGAATCATACATTCCTAAACCATGGAAGACTCTCAGAGACCTTCTAGTGCAATGTTTTAATTTTAAAGATAAACTGAATCACCAAGGAGAGAATATAAACAATAGGGCCAGGGCTTAAACTCAAAAGTGCATGTTCCTCTCCCATTTCCTCCCATTGCTCACCACAGTCCTTTACCTAAAAATCACGTCAGAGCATGTGTAGCCAAGGGTGTGATTTTACACTTGATCTTAGCCAAAGATCAAGAAGCAATTCAAGGATATGAGTTCACAACAGATAACTTCTTTTGCTCACACTGGAGTAATCCTGTCAACATTGCCCCTTGGAACTGCACCATCAGCTATCCTGAATGCCTTCTTTGGGGGTCAGCTAGTGGTAAGGGGGCTCTTCCTGAGCAGATGGGAATACTCCAACATAATGCCTTCTGACCCTCATGTACCAGAAGAAATGTTTACTAGATCTAATAGAACTTTTCAGGTTTTGCAGGTAAAAGGCATCTACCACTACAGTCAGGGTTAAATTTTAAGCGAGCAGCACCTTTTTCCAATAAAATATTCTGAGCAGGTAACATGGCAGATATCAGGGAACTGCAGCATGTACGTATATGGAGAGTTTAAAAATCAGCAGCAAAGGCAGCCTGGATCTTTGTCACTCACCCTGGAATTTGCTGCACTTGGTACTTGATGCATCATCACACTGCGGTTCCCAATCTCCTTAACCTAGGGCAATCAGCTTTCCTTTTCTTAGACTCAACTTGGATGATAACGGTTACATTTATATAATCACTTTGAAACATTCAATAAAGTCATTCTTGGCCCCACAGTGACAGAAACTACATTATCTATCTTAGAGAATCAGTGGTTGCAATGGGATAAAATTTCCGATCCCAGAAATTTTTCACCTCCCAAATAATCTTTTGTTCTTACTGGCGTTATTTTTATTACCACTCTAGACATAAACATAAACTGAACAGTATTAAAGTGTGTCAATAAATATGTCTTAAGTTCCGTGCTAGAAAACCATGGGAAGGATTTTGATCAAGGAGCCTTGCAATGGGAAAAGGTGTAAGAGAAGGGATCCATGGCCCACAGACCCTGTCTATGCTGGACAAACAAGAATAAGGAGACTCCAAGTGTCCAGTGGCTGACAAATTTGACCAAGGAAGAAAGCGATATCAGCAAATTCCAGGGTGAGTGACAAAGAACCAGGCTACCTTTGCTGCTGCTTTTTAAAATCTCCATATACGTATATGCTACAATTCCCTGATATCTCACCTGCCAGAAGCCCATTCAGTCAAAGTTGAAGATGCTACTGAGACAACACAAGAGTAGTTCATTGAACTTATTAACAGCAATGAAGCAAGAATTGATTTCTCTACAATGCCAGTTATAAAATTCTGGATCAAGTGTTTGCAGTCATATCCTGTTCTGTCTGAGACTATGTTGAGCTTCCTCTTCTATTTCCAACAATATATCTTTGTGAAATAGAGTTTTCCAGCTTTTTGGTTATCAAGTCTAAATACAGAAGTAGACTTGTTGTGGAAGATGATCTTCATTGTGCTCTTGCAAAGACTGCCCCAAGAATTTCTAATCTGGTGAGAAAGATGCAATCTCAACCTTAGCCCTGACCTTGGCTTTTTATGCATACTGTCACAAAATGTAGCAATGTAGTTTACTAGTGTTATATTAAGACTGTTACCCATGCTACACCATGCTTTAAGACAAAATTTCATTTATTTGTAATTAGAAATATTTCACAAATAATTACTTATTGTTTTTGTGATTAATCACTATGCATTAATTATGTTCAATTTGTAACAATGAATATACATCCTGCATATCAGAGAGTTACATTATGATTCATAACTGTAGCAAAATTACAGTTATGAAGTGGCAACAAAAATAATTTTATGATTGGGGCATCACAACATGAGGAACCGTATTAAAGGGTCATGGCATTAGGAAGGTTGAGAATCACTGCATTAAACCAAGGGGTCAGTCTTTCCTAGAAGTTTTTAAATTTGTGGATTCTTGACTATTCCTATCTATCAAGTGCTGTAGAACATAAAAGGCTGGCACTGCAACTGATTACTGATTCTGTTATTATCTACAAATATGATTTCCTCATGGATATGCTTAAAGGCAAAGGGATATAACTAGATGAATTCTTAAGAATTCTCAGAGCCCCTGCACTTTAGAGACAGTCATCAACAAGTCTTAGTTTTGTTTTCCACTTTAGAATAGAATTTTTGTGTGAAAGCTCTTAGATAATGATATTTGTGGCTTTCAGGAGATGGGGTGAGGATGAGAATAAAAGAACTTCTGGATATGAGACATTGTTATCAAAGAAAAAAATGAAAGAACAGAATATTATTAGCTATTTTTGTTTTTTAATGGTGTTCACGGGCTTCTATATGCGCCCCAGAAATGCCTCAGAAATGCAATGTGGCAGGAAGCCTAAATGAGGTCTCAGAAAAGATAATGGAGCTTTAATGATAGAAACAGTAAGAAAATTAAATCTAATCATGTTCCATTAAGCATACTCTTAGCTCCCATTTTTACTAAATTATTTTATTATGATTTTGCTTCTGTCTATTGAAATAACCTTTTATGGCAATTTGATTTGCAAGCATAAATAAGTCTCATTTATTTTCTACTATGAACCCCTATGGGATTAATAAGAAGAGATGGATCATCTAAAAATTTTCCCATTCTGCAATCAGGAAGTAACCATTCAAAGAGATGAATACTTTGTTTTATATTTATATTTGTGAGGAAAGCATTATACTATAATTAAAGTCTCATTCAACAGTAACTTATCACCTGCTAGAGAGACTATCTTTTTTCCGGCCAGGCAGCTTCCTTCTATTACAACCTTGAAGTGGCAGCCAGAATCTTACTTCCTATGCTGATGTGCCCTGCATTCTCTGTCATCTCACTTCCTCAGGTCTTAGCCATCATTCTCATTCTTCTGATCTCACTTTTAAAAGATGGGAGGTATCACTGTCATCCAGGCTAGAGTGCAGTGGCATTATCACAGTAAGCTGTAACCTCAAACTCATGGGTTCAATAGGTCCTCCCACTCCAGCCTCCCAGAGTCCCTGAGACTATAGCCATGAGCTACCACGCCTGGCTTCTCCCACTTTTTGATGGACTTTTATCGTGTCTGTAATGCTTTGTTATTATTAACCAGGATTGCTAGATTGTTGCCACCAGGATACTCCTGTAAAACCATCTACCTGTGAGTCCTAGAATATAGTGTGATGAATTGTGAACAATTACACAATCTGTCAAGGGGCATGAAAATGTGGAATGCAGCAAAGATGCAACAAAATGGCTATTTACTCAGGTCTCTATAGAGAACAGAAGCACCTATCAAATATGCAGGGGGTGTTTTACAGATTCTTTCATTAGCATGATTACTTCCAAAATGTGTCATGATGAGAAAGCTATGAAGCCTAAATGGAATCACAATTCAGCAATTAATTAAATGAGTCTCTGGGCCAAGTTTTGATTGAGTCTATTAGAAACTAGAAGACTCAGTGAGGAAAACTTCCAACGTAAAAAGAATAGTATCTATGGGAGAACAGATTAGGAGGACATTATACAGAGGGAGTTCCAATACATGCAGTCACCATACATGGTAGGGGGGGTCTGTAGCTAAACGTACCTTTATTTACAAAACATTCATTATAAAATTTGAAAAAATATTCTCTATATGTTGGCCAAATCACAGTAAAAATTTTTAAGGAATATTTTTTAAATAAAGGCACATTTAACTACCATTTCTCAATTTCTCTCATATATGGTGAATTTGGGGACACTGTATATGTTTCTATAATACCCACATATGAATCTATTCCTATTTTCTCTTTTAACTTTGTATCATGGTCTAAATAGAGAGAAAAATATAACAAATTAATAAAACAAATATCACTATGGGACCAAAATAATCTTTAAAAAACTACATAGTTACAAGCGTCACATTTTCTGATTTTAAAACATACTACAAAACAGCAACCATCAAGACAGGAAAGCACTGGCATATAGACCAGTAGTACAAAATAGCCCATAAATAAACCTATATACACCCTATTAAATGATCTTTGACAAGCTTGCAAGTCTATAGAATCCAAAAGGACACTCTTTTGAACAAGTAGGTCTGGAAAACTTGGTTATCCACATGCAAATAAATGAAGTTGGACATTTACATCTTATATAAAAGTAAATTTGAAATGGATTAAAGATCTAAATATAAAATCTAAAGCTGTGAAAATCCTAGAAGAAAACATGGGAGAAAGTTTCAGGACTCTGGCTTTGGTGATAATTTCTTGGATATGAGAGGAAAAGCACAAACAACAAACAAGACACAAAATTTTAAAAACTTCTGCGCATGTCAGGCTTGGTGGCTCATGCCTATAATCTGAGAGGTCAAGACGGGAAGATTACTTGAGTTCATGAGTTCAAGACCCAGCTAAGAAAAAGAGACCCTATCTATACTAAAAAAAAAAAAAAATTAGCCAGGCATTGTGGCAAGTGCCTATAGTACCAGCTACTTGGCAGTCTGAGGGAGGAACTCCTTGCACCCAGGAGTTTGAATTTGATGTGAAATAGGCTGATACCATTGCACTTTAAGCATGGGTAAGAGAGTTAGATTCTGTCCATAAACAAACAAACAAACCCTTCTGTGCGCAAAGGAAAAAATCAACTGAGTAAATCAACTGGCTATAAGCAGGGCACTGCAATTGTGGGAAGGCTGTATGGGAGGAATGATCTGCAGGGTCCTAATACAAGGCCAGCTCTGGCATGTTTGCTGACCTCAAGAAACCATCCTTGGGGTAAACTGAGCAGACTCTGCATCCCTGGGGAGGACACTTTGTTCACAGGGGGGCAATGTTTGACATGCCTTCTAAGGAAGCTGGAGAAAGCTTTTAGGACACTAATGCCACAGGGACTGAATGCTGATGAAGCAACCAGGTCATGATTGAGGGCAAATAAGTGAGGAAGACAGGACCGAATCTGCTCTACAAGGAGAAGGGGTTTCTGGCCATCATTGTAAATATAACAAAAGCAGCATGTGTGTTCTCTATCTTCTAATACCACAGTACCACCTGGAGTCCAGGCAATATATTGCTATATGCACACATACATATATACATATGTATATATATATATATGTATGTACAAAGACACACACACAGAGACATATTTATAGTTACACATATTTCTTTTTCTTTTCTTTTCTTGCTCCTATCCCCAAATTTTTCTTAGTGTTTTTTTTTTCTTTGTTTGTTGTTGTTGTTTTGGGTTTTTTTTTGTTTAGTTGATTGTATTTTTATTTTTCATTTTTACTTTCTTCAACAGCCAGAGCTCCTCCATTTTGATTATAGTTTTTCAGCCCCTTTTATTCTTTCTTCCTTTTTTACTTCTCTCCTTTGAAGTTCTAGCCAAAAAAATCAGGCAAGAGAAGGATATAAAGCCCATCGAAACAGAGACAGAAGAGGTCAAACTCTTGCTGGTGGCTGATGATATGATCCTATATTTTAAAAACCCCTGAAACTCCGAGCCTGCGCAAGCCGGCGGTGCGCCTTCCCCCCAGTCCGCACCGCGCATGCACGGGAGGGGGGGCGGTGGGGGTGTTCACGGCCGGCTAGGCATTCTGTGCTCGTGCAGGAGGAGGGCTCCTACCATCAGGGACGTGCACGATTCTCCCCACCCCGCCCCCTCCTCAAACTAAAAAAAATAAATAAATCCAAAACACACTGCCACCCACCGTGCCCCGGCGCCCCGCGTCCATCCCGTCCAGGCCTGCG
The DNA here is from genome assembly GCA_963573935.1 of Arctocebus calabarensis. Classification (NCBI taxonomy): domain Eukaryota; kingdom Metazoa; phylum Chordata; class Mammalia; order Primates; family Lorisidae; genus Arctocebus; species Arctocebus calabarensis. The sequence goes on from CAUYON010142007.1 coordinate 50,964, forward strand.
TGCTAGAGAGCGCGGGGAACCCAAGGTGAGTCTCTGTGGCTGTGCCAGGCTGCAGATCTGGAGTGCTTTTGATCAGAGTTCCTCTGATCTGAAGATTTTGACGTTTGAGGCGTTAAGATAATAGCCTGTGTTGTTCATGGAGTTTTTCATCAGTATGTCTGAAACCATTAAATATAATGACGATGATCATAAAACTCTGTTTCTGAAAACACTAAATGAACAACGCCTAGAAGGAGAATTTTGTGATATTGCTATTGTGGTTGAAGATGTGAAATTCAG
>CAUYON010142008.1:0-42545 GCA_963573935.1 Arctocebus calabarensis
ATTGCCCCCTTCCCCATATTCTTGTGCTATAATTGGGTTATAGCCTTCATATGAAAGCTATAAATTAGTTTCATATTAGGGCTGAGTACATTGGATACTTTTTCTTCCATTCTTGAGATACTTTGCTAAGAAGAATATGTTCTAGCTACATCCATGTAGACATGAAAGAGGTAAAGTCTCCATCTTGCTTTAAGGCTGAATAATAGTCCATGGTATACATGTACCATCTTTCCTTTTTAAGCCCTGTGCTGGTCCCTTTGTGCTCCTGGTGGACCCTGTTTTTCTGGTAACTATTGTCCTCCCAGGCCAGTCCATAGCCTCTTGGGCTCTGATCAGCTCTCTCCTGTCTCCCACTGGGGCCTGTTCTGTCCGTTGGCTGTCTCTTTGCTCTTGTACCTGTTCCTCAGCTTTGTGTGTGGATGTACCATTGCAATTCCAGCCCTCCCCACTGGCTGCTGTCTGTGCACACCCACACTCACACACGCACACACTTTCATCAGAAACCTGACCCAGCTCTGCACAGCTCTGCACACAGTGCTGCAGCAGGTTGGCAAGAGAAGGTAGATTCTGGAGCCTGGCCTGGCCTGGGTGCACGACCCGCAGTCTCATTCCCAGCCGAGTAAATGAGTGTGTGAAAAGTAAACCGTCCCCTCTTTGTTTTTCTACTTCTTAGCTGTATAAATGGAGGTACTGCTAACAGCCTCTCAACGTTGATGAGAATTAAAAAAGAAAATGAGTTTAAAAGTTGTGAGTGCAAGGCCTGGCACATGGTAAGCCCTCCTGTACCTATCACTTCCTCTGTCAGTCACCTGTTGTGGCTCCCCGCCCCCCCACCTTTGTCTTCCTCTGAAGACACAGAGGATGTGACACAGGGAACAGACAGAGTCAAATGCCAGTATTGCATTTTCTCAACTGGAAACCCATACCTGAATTTAGCTGTACTTGTGAGTAGGGTGAAAGTCCATCATTAGCGCATTTATAATAGGTATTTTATTTCTTTTCTTTAAGTTTATCTTGTGGAGTGTACACAGAAAGGGTGATTCTTTTAAAGGAAAGGGTGGAAGCTACATAAAGAGTGAGACACAGAGGGCCGGCATGGTGGCTCACACCTGTCATCCCAGCACTCTGAGAGGTCGAGGTGGGTGGATTACCTGAGCTCACAGGTTCGAGACCAGCCTGAGGCAGAGTGAGACCTCATCTCTAAAAATAGCCAGGCATTGTGGCGGTGCCTGTAGTCCCAGCTGCTTGGGAGGTTGAGGCAAGAGAGTTGCTTGAGCCCGAGAGTTTGAGGTTGCTGTGAGTTATGACACCACTGCACTCCAGTGAGGGTGACAAAGTGAGACTGTCTCAAAAAAAAAAAAGTGAGACACAGAGAACTGAGTTGGATATCTTTGAATCTGACAGCCCATCAGAATTTGCTGACTCCCTTGAGCGATATGGCCTTCTCCATCCCCATCTCTCTCCTGGAATACCTTCAAGTTCATCTATGTTTCTGAGATTTCGTACCAGAACTGGACATAAGACAGTAAAGAAAGCACTTACAGCTGATGCAGTTGATATGGTAACTGGAAGGTTAATTTAAAAAGTCAACGAAAACCAAAGAAAATCATATGTCTTACACATTTTATTTTAATGTAAAAAATGTAAAAATGTGTTTATTCTGAGTTTGGGTTCTCCTGATTGGAATTGTACTCCATCTTTCTTTTATAAACTACACCCAAAGTGTACTATTTATGAGGTCCAAATTCAGTTTCTTTGAGGATCAAATGGCTATAACTGCAGAATCTTTGTGTTTTCATGATTTTTTTCTAGTCTTGTCAAGCTTCCCCCACCACATCTAATTCAGCCACAGTTGTTATTTTTAAGTGACGATCCTCTGTTGAGTCTCTTCAAAGGATTCAACTTAGTTTTCTGAGAAAAAAAATTTCTTTGCACTTATAGTTTATTAGTTTAAATCATTTAAATTAGCATTGATAAAGAACAGGTCTGGAAATGCCTAAGAGTCACCCATGAGTGCTTAGTTGGTCACAATGGCATGTGCATCCTTGAAATCAGCTGCTGTGAGGACTTGATCTTCTTAAAGCTGGACTTGGACTTCTGCGAGTGCAGCTGAGGGTGGAATGGATGTGGGTGCATCCATTGCAGCTTCTACACACCCCCCCCCCACCCCAGGTGCTGTCCCGTGTGGCTCGGTGGACTCAGCTCCTCTCCATCCTTACCTGCACACTAGGCCTCTTGTTGAATTAACTCCTGTTTTATCTCATCCTGTTAGCTTCTGCCCTTTTCCCCAGCTTATTGAGACATTTCCGATCATGATTTTATCATTCTACATCTGGGGATAATCCCAGTTTTGGTCTTCCTGAAGGTTTTGTATGTAAGGTGGCTTCTGATTGGGCCTGACAGACTTGATCAAGGACACAGTCGCTTGGCACGCTGCAGGAATCTCTCCTCCAGTCCCTAATGCTAACTCAGACCCTTCTGCAGTGGTGTCAGATGGCTCTACTGTGCCACTTTACATTTTTCCCTAGCTTGTTTATCCCTAAAGCAGTCATGAGAGTCTTGGTCAAATAGAATTCTGTCACTGTCTTGTAACTTGTGACCCCACCTGCAATCCAGTGTTACAACACATCACATCTCTCTTATTCTTCATGAATTTCTAGTTTTCTGAGGATCAATCTTTTGTTTCCAAAGGCTCCCAACCACCTCTTTAAGAATCTACTCTAGGATTTCCTAGGGAACAACATCAACTTTTATGGTATCTAGAATTCACCACCTTCTGCTCTGACAAGGGTGCCAATATTTGTTCTTTTTAAACCATCTGGCATTTCTTCTATTGCCATGATTTCTTCAAGACAATTATATTGGTTCTGAGATCATAGCCTCTAGTGCCAAAGACAGTAGTTGTCTTCTTTTGCCTGTGATATGGATGATTTTCCTATGAATAATCACTCTCATGAAAACACCAGGGATTAGGGCACAAACACCTCTCAGACAGTACGCCATCCTTTCCCACTCCAGAATAAGTCACAGCACAGTTGATCCCCATGAGAGGTGGTCTGGGATAACCATAGATCTATTCTAGCAGCTCTCTTAGTATCGAATTCTTTGACATGCTAGTGTGCTGAATAGCATAGCTGAGTACTTTTGCCTTAAAATGTGATTTATCTAGACTTGAACTCATTTAAAATTTTTAGGTTTGCTTTGCCAACATTTATTAAAATTTTAAAGTGCCCATCACATCCATAATAGGGTGATTCTACACATGATGTCCATCTCTTCTAGAGAAATAAATGCCTTTGTTCATGAGAAGGCATATGTGAGCATATCTCAGCGCTGTTAGTAATAGAAAAGAAAACGGCACATAGGTCCCCATTTAGAGAATGGTTAAATAAAGGATGGTGCATTCTTATTATGGATGAGGTCATTCTGTATAAACTCATACAGAAGGAATTACAGGAAATGTTGTTAAGTGGAAAATCCAAATTACAGAATGATACCGTGATGATAGTTTTCTGTGTCAACTTCGTTAGGCCCTGGTGGTTTGGTCAAACACCAATCTGGATATTTCTGTGAAAATATTTTTAGGTATGATTAATATTCAAATCAGTAGTGGGCTAAAGCAGATTACTCTTCATAATGGGGGGTAGGGCTCATCTATTCATTTGAAGGGATTAAGAGATTAACATTAAGGTCAGGGAAGAGGAGGGAATCCTGCCTTCAGGGGACTGCAGCAACTACTCCTGCTAGCATTTCCAGCCTGCTGGACTCGTTGCCCTGCAAACTTTGGATTTGCCAGCATCCATAATCTCTTAAACCAAAGATACAGCTAAAGATAGCCTGTTCTCTCTCTTGGAAAATCATGATTAATAGAGAATGCAAATAGTGTGATTTCATTAGTGGGGAAAAAACTTAACACAAAAATCTCTTGAGACTTTAGTTATACATGTCTCCTTCTAGAAAAGAAAGTACAATAGGAGCTAAATAATTCCATTTTTTATTGTCTTCAGTATATTCTTGTATAACATCTTGCTTTGAACATAATTTTTTTTTTTTTTTTTTTTTTTTAGAGACAGAGCCTCAAGCTGTCACCCTGGATAGAGTGCTGTGCCATCACAGCTCACAGCAACCTCCAATTCCTGGGTCCAAGCGAGTCTCCTGCCTCTGCCTCCCAAGTAGCTGGGACTACAGGCGCCCACCACAATGCCCAGCCATTTTTTGGTTGCAGCCACCATTGTTGTTAAGGGCCCAGGCTGGATTCGAACCCGCCAGGTCAGGTGTACGTGGCTGGTGCCTTAGCCCGTTGAGCCACAGGCGCCGAGCCTAAACATAATTTTAAACTGAGTGTTTGTGCATGCGTGCGTGTTCACCCCACCACATGGCTCCTCTCATTCTAGGCTTCACCTTCCCTTTTGGGTTTGCCTCCATCCCTAGAGGGTCAGGTACCTCCTTTGTCCTTGCAAATTCATACTTACCATTTCTACAGCCGCATCAATTTCCTTAGCTGCCTCCAACTTTTGTTTTAGGGTGGCACTTCTGCCTAGAGCCAGCTTCCCTGTGAACATTTCTTGCCCCACAGCCATTTCGAACTTTCCCCTGAACTTTTGAAATCCTTTTTTCTTCTTTTCCTCTCTGGAGAGGGACTCGAGTGCTCTTCTACTGTTAGGAACTTGACAGAGAAAAGCTTACTTTGTATAATTTGTGTTCCCCAAGTAAGTCATTTCCCTTCTCAGAATGATGGAGAAGAGACTGTCTTTAAAAATAGTGACCAAGGGGCGGCAACTGTGGCTCAGTTGGTAGGGCCCCAGCCCCATATACCAAGGGTGGCAGGTTCGAACCCGGCCCTGGCCAAACTGCAACAACAACAACCAAAAAGTAGCCGGACGTTGTAGTGGGCGCCTGTAGTCCCAGCTACTTGGAAGACTGAGGCAAGAGAATCGTCTAAGCCCAGGAGGAGTTGGAGGTAGCTATGAGCTGTGATGCCACGGCACTCTATCAAGGGCAATAAAGTGAGACTCTTAAAAAAAAAATAGTGACCAAAAAAAGCCACTATTAGATTATTGAGTCTTGATTTCTGATCTGAAACTTTGACCTTGCGCTGCAGTAGTGGAGCTGGATGGCTGTCTGTCCCTCTTTTATTTTTTTCAGCCAGTATTTTCCCTCTGCCTCCTGCTTGGCAAAAGCCACTGGTTTTAGGGTCCTGAAATGTCATGTGGATGGTAGCAGGGGAAGGATGCAGAGATGATAGAGCTAAACCAGCCCTCCAGCTTCCCAGTGGAGGAGGTGGGCTGGCACCCACTCTGCAGAAGACTACGTAAGAATGAAAATAATTCAAGATGAGGGAGATTAGTGGTTACACAGCAGCAGACTCTCAGGGAATTGGGAAGCCCCATATGATCAGAGAGTGAGATGCTCTTTGATGCCCAGGAACAAGAACAAAAAGGGGTGTTTGCTGAGGCCCCACTCCTCAAGAAGCATCAACATGGGAAGAAGACTTCCTACAAAATAAGCAGCAAGGTATTCCGTGCTAATTGTGTCCTGCTGCCCATAAGTGCCGTGTGAGAAAGCAGAGACGGGCTCAGACTTTCCAGACACGCTGAGCTCCAACTGAGTTGAGTCAGGATTTGGATGAACTAAGGGAGTTGGGGTGGGGTGGGGGACTTCCTGCTGGTGGGAAATGGCAGGGACAAGGCAGGCTAGAAGAGAAGGCACATCTATTACTTTTTTTTTTTTCTCACAATTATAATACTTACTGGATAATGTCAGTGTTATCCTAGATGCCCAGGTCCCTTTTCACCATTGTGCTTTCACCTCTTGGAGCCCACCTGGCCTCTTCAAGGAAGCCTGCGCCTAGGCAACTGGAGCCACAGAGCCCTGGGTTAGCCTTGACGGTGGAGGAGTGTAAGTGTATGAAAGTTCAGCTCCCAGGCCTTAGCTGGGGACAGCTCTGAGCATCACTTACCCTCCAGAGCTCTGGATCTGATCCAGTAACAGGATCAGACTCAGTTACTGGTCAGGGGTTGTTGCTTAAAATTGTGTTCTTGCTGGGCTTATATTTTCTGTCTGGCTTCACCCACTCCCTTATTGATAGGACTTCCTTAATCAGTTACTTGCACATAAATCCTTGTCTTCGGGTCTCTTTTTGAGGAATCTGGCCTAAGACAGAGTGTGTTGTTTTTTAAAAATTCCTTGCAGTAATATGAATTATGTTGCAAATTGGGATACAAATTATTGAGAGTTTTATAATAATTTGAAACAAAATTCTTACAGTAAAGAAATATATAAAGTAAAAAAAATGAAGCCCCTCTAGCTTCTGACCTCCTGGCCCTAGTTCCCCTCTCTCAGAGCAGCTCCTTACAGAGATGACAGAGGAGGGTGCGCACACAGTTGTGTGTGTGGTGGACTGAACAGCACCCCAAAAGGGTCAAGTCCTAAATCCCTGGAACCTGTATTAGTTTATTTGAAGAAAGAGATCTTTGTGGATGTAATTAAAGATCTTGAGACGGAAGATTATCCTGACTTACCTGGGTTGACTCTGAATGCAATCCCGTGTATAAGAAGGAGGCAGAGGGAGATTTTACATACACAGAGGAGAAGGAAATGTGAAGACCAGGTAGAGAGCTGAAAATGCTGGCCCTGGAGCCTGGGGTGATACAGCCGCAAGCCAGGGAATGCTGGGAGCCACCAGAGCTGGAAGGTACAAGGAATGGGTTCTCCCCCAGAGCATCCAGAGGGAGCATGGGCCCGTTATCAATCATAACATTGATTTTGGCCCAGTAATATTGATTTTGGACTTCTGGTGTCCAGAACTGAGGGAATAAGTTTCTATTGTTGTAAGCTATGAAGTTTATGGTGCCTTATTACAGCAGCTCTGGGAAACTGATACACATGCACAGACGTCTCTCCGGGGCCCCCCTGTAGAATGTGCCAGGCAGTGTCTGCATGTGAGGAGACTGAAGAAGAGTCTGTGGTTGAGGCAGAAGCCTGGGCTTCTTGTGGGTTGAAGGGCACTGTGGTAGAGGTTACATCAGAGGGCTGTACATCAGGGCAGTTGGCCCTGGAGAGATGTGGCTTGGAGGGAAGGAGCAGCATGGGGCACAGGCAGACAGAAGTCCAGGGAGAGAGAGAAAGGGTGGTGGTCATGGATGTGGGTTAGGACTAACCAAGGCGGAATAGCCAACTAAAAGTTGTGTGAGTAGTAGGGATTTCCCACCTCCTCTCACTGAGCAGGGTGTCTGGAGGAAGGTGGAGAGGTTGCATGGTTTTTTTCAATGGCTTAAGAATATCCTCAGGGACCCAGGTGCTGCCACCATTCTGTACTGTGGCCCTCAGCTGCCTGCAGGTTGGTCCTTGTGAGCCCAGTCACAAGGGCGCTCAGCAGTTCCAGGCATTTCCTGGAAACATGGTGATAGCTGTGAGGAACGGGGGCGTTTTTTTTCCTCCTCTCTTATGTCCCTTTTTAGTAGCAAGTAAAACCTTTCCCAGAACCCCCCAAGCAGAGTTTCCCCCAGGTCTCATTGGCCAGGGCTGAGTCCCAGACCCATGTCACTGTCAAGAGTCATAGTTATCTGGGTCTGGAGGGACCGTCAGCCAGGAAGTGGGGGCTGGGCCATTAAGTGGCTGGTGGCCCGTGGCACCGAACAATGTTTGCCCCTGAGTGGAACTAGAAAGCCAGAGGGTCTTCCTAGAGACGCTTTCAAGAAGACTGGGCTTGTCTGCAGTTTGGGTAGTGAGTTAATAAAAGAAAGAATTTGACTTTTAATTTCTATTTGTACTTTTTTCTTCCTTCAATTTGTCCTGTTCTCTCAGATATCCATAACTTACTTCATGTACAAAACTTAGTTATCCAAGTAAGTTAGACCTTTTAAAAATTTATTTAATAAATAAATAAATATTGAGTTCCTACTGTGTGTCAGCCACTGTGAGAGCATGATGAATGGAGGAAATTCAGGCAGGAAGAATTGATTCCCTTTGACTCAAGGGGAGGAGTGCAGTCATTAAAAATGAATGCCCGTCCCCTGGCCTTTCCGAGGTCATCAATAATTTCTCTTCATTGTCCAGCTTCCCAAGGGGTGCTGAAAGACCCCAAATCACTGGAGCCTCTTAAGGCTGGTAAGGAGAGATGCAAGTGTGCTGTTCTGAGGAAGATCAGGGGGCAAAGTGAACTTAGAATCTTGTGCAGAGGGTGGAGAGGAGGGAAAGGAATGATCGTGGTTTCAAAATCCTGTGACAAATGCAGTTTTTAAAAATAGTGTGCTTTATAGCATTCACTGTGTGCCACAGAATGACAAGGCAGAGGTGTACTAGTTAGGTCCTTCCAGTAAAACAGGGTCAATAGGAGATTTTATACATGTACTAAAAGTATACATAAACAAAGAGACTTACTACAAGGCCTTGGCTCACGTGGTTATGAGACTGAGAAGTCCCGCAGTCTGCTATCTGCTGGAGACCCAGGAAAGCTGATGGAGTGGTTCAAAGGTCTAAGGGCTGGAGGGCGAAGGGTATAGATTTTGAGTAGTGTAGATTCTAGTCTGGGTCCCAAACACTTAGTACTGAATTTCAAAATTCAGTACTTTACCCAATCCATCCATTTGCATGGCTAATATCTTCCAGAAACATCCTCTAGGCTTACCTACAAGTAATGCTTAATGAGATAGGTAGGTGTCCCATGGCCCCTCCAAGTTGGAGGTTGATCTTTAGGATTTTTCCAATGTGTTTGATACTTAGAAGGGTGGGAAATGGAAATAATTGTATAAGAGCTTTAAAAGCTATCCATCTTCCTCTCTCTCTCTCTCTCCCCTACTGTCTTACAATTTCCTTAGGTCAGAAGACCAGGTGAGCTCAGCTGGGTCCACTACTTAGGTTCTCATGTCGCCACAAGACTGAAAGCAGGTCAGGAGGGTTGTGTGGCTTATTAGAGTCTTTGAGGGGAAAACCTACTCCCAAGCTCACCCAAATTAATTGGCCAGATTCAGTTCCTTGCAGTTGTAGGACTGAGGTTCTTGTTTTGCTGGCTGTCAGCTGGGAGCTGGTCTTTGCTCCTAGGGACTGCCCCCATTTCTTCTCTTGCTTTCCATGTGGCTCATGAGAACCTTTCAAATGCACAGACAGTCTGAGAGCTACGGGTAAAGACAGGGCAATGGCTCTCCAAAGAGACCTGAAGTTATTAAATCAGTGAGCAAGGATGGAGGATGTTTTATAGTTAAATGCGCACTCATTGCCACTCCGTGGAATGTGTTCTTTTTTTGAAATTTATGTAGTTAAGAATTTTAATAAAACTATAAAGAAGTGACCTGGGTGTGTGTAACTGGCTGAGAGGCTATATTCAGCAAGAACGTGCTTTACTGAGGGAAGTCTTTGCACATAGGCCCTGTGATGCTTTCCTGTGCTTTGTCCTGTTTCATATTTTAATCAGAGGCTTGTGTAGAGGTCTAGGGTAGAAAGTGGTAAACTTGCGGACCCAGTATGAGGAGACTCCAGAATTGCCTGGGAGGCCATGAGGATCTGGAGAACATAGATGTCTTGCACTCCTCAGAAGCATTCTAGTTGGGGATGTGGAGGAGGGTTAAGGCATGTGTAAGAGTGGGGAGCGGGAAAGATTCTGGATAACCCAGCTGGGCCATTGTCAACGAGACCTGCTTTTTCTGAATTTACCTGTTTTTACATCTTGGGCTTCTAAATTAGATTATAGTTGATGCTTGTGGAAAGCATCTCACTACTTTAAGAAAAAAGAGAGAAGACTGGGCGTGATAGCTCAGGCCTGTGATGCCAGCACTCTGGGAGGCTGAGGCAGATGGATTGCTTGAGCTCAGGAGTTCAAGACCAGGCTGAGTAAGAGTGAGACCCTGTCTCTACCGAAACAACAATAGTAACACACTTGTAAATACATACGTACATACATACATAGCTGGGTGTGGTGGCACAAACCTGTAGTCCCTGCTAGTACTCAGGAGGCTGAGGCAAGAGGATCACATGAGCCCGGGAGTTTGAGGTTGGTTTGAGTTAGGCTAATATCATGACACTCTAGCCCAGGGCAACAGAGTGAGACTATGTCTCAAAAAAGAAGACCTCAGAACTAGTCTAATGAAGCCAAGAGGCCTCTATTTTTATTTTTATAAATTTTTTCTTTTTACAAAAATGATATGTAGATAATTCCTCAAAATAAACCAGCCATTGCTTTCCTAAGCATGTATCCAAGAGAAATGAAAGCATTTATCTTCATAAAGACCTGTACATTAATGTTAGTAACAGCCTTAGTCATAATACCCCAAAATTAGAAACCATCTAAATGTCCATCAAGTGATGAATAGATAAATAAAATATGGCATATTCATATAATGACATAGTATTTGGCAATAAAAAGTAGTAAAATGCTGATGCTATAACATGGATGAACTTCGAACATAGTATATTAAAGTGAATGAAGCTTGTTACAAAAGACCACATACTGTATGAACCCATATTTGTGAAATGGCCAGACTAGATAAATCTATGGATAGAGAAAGTGGACTTGTGGTTGCCTGGGTGAGGGCTGGGAGAGGGGAAGTGGCTGCTAATAAGTACAGGATTTGGGGATGGTGATGAAAATGTTTAGACCTAGACAGTGGTGATTATTGCACAACTCTAAATATTTTAAACCGTTGAATTTATAGACTTTAAATAAGTGAATTTTAAGATTTTTAGTTATACATCATTAAAGAAGAAAAAGGTGAAAGATGATTGTTGAAGTTAATTTAGAAAACATAAGTCAGGAAAAGAAGAAAGTAAAACTAACCCTAATTATATTATCACTGAGGAGACAGCCACATAACATCTTAGTATAATTCTTGTACTGTGTTTTCTATCTATGTTTGCATAGTTTTTTCCATAAATGGGATCATATTATAAATTTGTTACCAAAGCTTTTATTTTATCATTTTTAATGGCTATAGAGTACTCTAATATAGAAACAATTGTATTTTAATTTATTTTTTCCATGGTTGAATTTTTGCTGAATTCAATTTTCTTGCTCTCATAAACCATGATTCTTACTTAACCTTATTGTGCTTCATATCAGTTTTGATTTAAAAGCCCTTGTTTTTTTTAAATGAACTTTATATTTTAGAGCAGTTTTAGCAGAATTAGACTGAAACCACAGAGAGTTCCCTGTACTCTGTGCTCATCACCCCTGTTCCACCACTCACAGCCTTTCCCATTATCTGCTTGTACCACCGTGGTACATTTGTTACACTCAGTGAACCTACACTGACACGTCATTATCACCCAAAGTTCATAGTTTATGTTAGAGTTCAATCTTCACTTTGAACATTGTACGGGTTTTGACAAATGTGTAATCATGTGTATTTACCTTTATCGTATCATATGGAGTAGCTCCACTGTCCTAAAAATCTGTGCTCTGCCAATTCATCCCTTCCTACCCAAACCCTCGGATACTACTCATCTTATTATTGTCTCCATAGTTTTCCCTTTTCCAGAATATTGTACAGTTGGGATCACACACTATGTACCCTTTTCAGATTGGCCTCTTTCACTTATTAATATGCACTGAAAGTTCCTACATGTCTTTTCATGGTTTGGTAGATTATTTCTATTAAGTGCTGAAACATATTTCCTCATCTGGATATACCACAGTTTATCTGTTTATCTTCTGAAGGGTGTTTTGGTTACTTCCAAGTTTTGGAAATTATGAGTAAAACTGATGTAAACATCATGTATAGGTTTTTATGTGGACAAAAGTTTTCAGTTCATTTGGGTAAATACCACGCAGGTGTGACTTCTAGGTTGTATGGTAACAATGTGTTTAGTCTTGTAAAACACTGCCAAACTGTTTTCCAAATTGAGTGTTATTTTGCATTCACACTAGCAATGAGTGAGCATTCCTGTTGAACCACTTCTTCCCCAGTATTCAGTATTAGATTTTGGCCGTTCTGGGGTATGTAGTGGTGTCTCATGGCTGTTTTATTTGCATTTCCCTAATGACAGATGATGGTGAACATCTCTCCATATGCTTATTTGCCATCTGCATATCTTCTTTAGTGAGGTGTTCAAATCTTTTGTCCATTTTTTAATTGGGTTATTTGTTTTCTTATCATTGAGTCTTATGAGTTTTTTGTATACTTTGGGTTCAAATCCTTTATCCGATGAGTCTTTGGCAGATATTTTCTCTCAGTCTGTTCATTGTCTTCTCAGTCTCTTGAGGTCTTTTTAAACTAGTGAATTTCTATCCCATGAATATACATTTTGCCTTTGATTACACCTGGAAATCTTGAAAATTCATGTTGTTCAAATGTTTTGGATGAGAAGGTGAGGGGTGGGGATTAGCCCCAAAGCATCATTATTCTATTTAAAATTGGGGCCACAGAATTCTGCAGCTATCTTTCTATATGAAGTTAGCATTATTTTGAAAGTACCAGGTAGATTTGTTTCTATTAAATGTCTTTGAATGTTTTGTTTTTCTGTCACTCAGTGGTTTTTGCCGGGTAACAAATTATTCCAAATTTAGTGGCTTTGAATAAGCATTTTATTTAGCTCACGATTCTTAGGTCAGCTGAGCAGTTTTTCTACTCTTAAGGTGGCTTGGCTGATTTGTGCTGAACTTTCTCATGGGTCAGCTTAGGTAATCTAAAGTGGCTTTCATTCATAGTCTTGCAGTAGGCTGGCCATTGGCTAGGGCAACAGAACCTCGTGTGTTTTAACATCCAATAGACTAGCTTGGGCTTCTTCACAGGTTGGCAGTCCTGGGGTTCCCAAGAACAGCAAACAGGCAAGCCCCAGTGTGTTAGCTTATTTCATGCCTTGGTTTCTTAATGGCCAAAGAAAAATCACAAAACCAGCTCAGAGTTAAGAGATGGAGAAATAAACACTACCTCCTGATAGGACCATCTGCAGCACACTGCAATGGCACAGAACAAGAAAGGGACAAATCTATGTGTGGCCGGTTTAATAATTTACCAGGCTTTGCTAAAATATCCAAAGGCGTTGGTGCTTGGTGACTAATATATGTGCCTTTGTGTTTAATTTTCATACACAAATATGCTTCCAACTTATACATACATAATGCCCAAGAAATGAGAACACAGCACCTTGGCAGATTAACTTACATTTTTGGTGGCAAACTCATGTCTCATTATTTTTAGATGTGTTTCCAGCAATTTTGGTAAGACTTTGAAAACATGGGACAGTGGTGGCGAAACCTATCCCCCAATGCTAGGCCAGGTGCATTCATTCATTCACTCACCAACTTCCCTCAGTGCCTGGGATTTGTCTGGGACAAGGTAAGCTCCTTGCCCTTGTGGAAATTGCATTCTAGTGCAGGAAACAGAAAAACAAATGCCAAGTGTTGACCAGTGTGCTGAAATGATAGCACAGGGCACAAATGCTGATGGAAAGATTTTCTAGAGGACCCCAAAGACAGTTGGCCGGTCTCTCTAAGGCCATTTTATTTTATTTTATTTTATTTTATTTTATTTTATTTTATTTTATTTTATTTTATTTTATTTTTTGAGACAGAGCCTCAAGCTGTCACCCTGGATAGAGTGCTGTGACATCACAACTCACAGCAACCTCCAATTCCTAGGCTCAAGTGAGTCTCATACCTCCACCTCCTAAGTAGCTAGGACTATAGGCGCCTGCCACAACGCCTGGCCATTTTTTGGTTGCAGCTGTCATCGTTGTTTGGCAGGCCCGGGCTGGATTCGAACCCGCCAGCTCAGGTGTACGTGGCTGGTGCCTTAGCCCGTTGAGCCACAGGCACCGGGCCCTGAGGTCATTTTAATTGTCTTGACTTTGGCTTTTTCTTCATCAGCTTATCTTTTTTTTTTTTTTTTTTTGAGACAGAGTCTTACTTTGTTGCCCTCTGTAGAGTGCTGTGGCATCACAGCTCACAGCAACCTCTGGCTCTTGGGCTTAGGCAATACTCTTGCCTCAGTCTCCCGAGTAGCTGAGACTACAGATGCCTGCCACAATGCCTGGCTATTTTTATTGTTGTTGTTGCAGTTTGGCTGGGGCCAGTTTGAACCTGTCACCCTCAGTATATGGGGCCGGCAACCTACTCACTGAGCCACAGACGCTGCCCATTCATCAGCTTACCTTGATGGGTCACAGTGCAGATGCTGATGAGAAACCAACAGCACACCTGCTACAGGCTCTGGTGGGTTTATCCCCAGGAGAGCAGAGAGCCAGGAAGAGTGGGAGGTGGACTGCAGGACTCAGTGGCAATGGGGGGAACAGACACCTGGGGTCTGGCATGTTGTAAAGGCAGGATATTGTAGCTGGAGGTTTCTGCCTCCTCAGAAGCCCTGTTAGAAGTTCACTTCCTAGAAGGAGGTCCCTCACAGGACGTGCTATAGGATTAGTCCAAGATAATTTGGTTTGAAAGAGAGGGGAACACAGGGAGAGAGGGTTGAGTTACAATTGCGGTAACTATAGCAACATCATGCTGACAGTGAGTCTCTACAAAGAGAATATTGACCGATTGTGATTGCCCCAGAACTGACTGGAAATGGGATACCTTGAATTTGCCAGGCGGAGAAAGTGAGGGAGAGGAAAATCTGTCAGGCTGAGCTTTCCCCAGAGTCACGTCTTCCCCGCTTTCCTTCCGTAGTGAGTGAATCAAGACTGTGACAGCCCAGCTGCAGGGTATTTTGTGTGGCTGTTTGTTGGAAGCCTGGACAGTGGAATAACCCTTTAAATTTCATTTCCTCTTTTCTTGAGATTTTAACCAACCTTTTTGCAGACATGTCTTCTCCTAGGTTAGATTTTGAAGATTATTGGAATGCTATTAGGAATCTACTGCCAATAGATGGTGATAACTTTACATAGTCTTGAGTTCTATGATTTCTGCAAACTGGCATCACCCCTGGTCCCCCCACTCCAAAATATCTTTTAATTGTATACTTTTTTTTTGGGGGGGGGGGTTGCAGCCGTCATTGTTGTTTGGCAGGCCCGGGCTGGATTCGAACCCGCCAGCTCAGGTGTATGTGGCTGGCGCCTGAGCCGCTGAGCCACAGGCGCCGAGCCTTAATTGTATACTTTAATAAAGCTTTTTTTCAATGCCCTTTCTTTTTTCTATGTAATAGATAAGGTGAAAAATAAGAAAGAAAACTTAACGATGTGATCCCTCATCCACCCCGAATTATCTAAAAAGAGAGTAATAAGGTGGCAAATCCCATTTACTCCCAGAAAAATCTAATTTCCTCTCACTCATCAAAGCAAGTGGGAGGGACTTGGCAAGTGGCTGGATGGAGAAAATGTTTCTTGTTGAATTGTTATCAAACAAAGCTGTTTCCAAGTTTTCTGGGGGGACGCGCTGGCCCCTGATGTGTTCAGAGTGTGTGTAGCACTTCAGCCTTGGAGGACAGAAGCCTGGGCTGGCACAGTGTGTGGTCCTGACGTGCAGCTGACATGTGACAGCTTTGTGTTGTTTAACTCTTTGCACTCAGACCGGCAGTGTCTGTCCCTACAAATTGTCAGAGTCTGCCTCAGCTGTCACCCCTTAAATCTCCAAATGGCAGACTTCATTACCTTCCCTGTGATCTGGGAGCTGTCGGAGGTCACACCTTGCCCAGCTCTCATTCTTCCCCTGCAGGTGCGTTTGAGCACCTCCCTCTGATAACGAGTACAGCAGGCCATCTCCCGCCCCCCACCCCATGGCCCCTTCTTCTTTCCACCTTCCAAGTATATGACTTCAGAGAAACCACGTGCACCAGGATCAAGTCACCCGGTGTGGCCCAGCATCCAGCAGTGTTATCTTGCACATGCAGGTTTGGTTTTCCTGCCAGTTAGGCGTAGTACTTCAGGAGGAGCCAGGGCAGTGTCTGGAGCTAGGACGTTCTTCCCAGTGTGGGTTTTTATCTCTCCCTCCCAGGGTGTGCTGGTGGCACTGCTGGGCCTCACAGTAGGTTATGGTTAAGTTAGACTTCAGGGCTTCAGAGGTAATGCAAGGTCAGAGTGTGTCTGGTGTGGAGGAAATGGGGGCTAGGTGTGCCAGCCTTGAGTGTGGTGAGAAATTAGCGACACTGAGCTCTCTTCAGTAGTAGCTATTACATTTTATTTCTCTCAAGTCAAATGAGGTGACTTCTGCTACGATTTTCCTCCTAAAGGTTTGCCTGGCTATTTGGCTTTTCCTAGAAAATGATCATGTACTGCTTATCTTCTGCTGTGTAATAGAGCACCCCAACCCTTAGTGAATTAAAATAACCTCTCCAGAGGTCAGCCGGGTGATTTTGCTGATCTGAACTCAGCAGGACTAATCTCAGCTGGGCTCACTCAGGCATCTGCAGTCGTGATACGGGGACTGGGGGCTGACAGCTCCAAGATGGAAGCGCTCACATGTCTGCCATTTGGCTGGACCACCTGTTTCTCATCATCTGACAGGCTAGTCTGGGCTGGTTCTTATGACATAGGCAGGGTTCCTCAAGAGTGAGTGGAAACAACAGGGCCCCTTGAGGCTTCAGTTCAGAGCTACAGCGATGACACTTCTGCCACATTGCTTTTGTCAGAGCAAGTTCCAAGACCAGCCTGGATTCAGGGGGTGGAGAAATGGACTCTACCTCTTTATGGGAGGAGCCTCAGAGTTAAGTTGGAAAGGAGCCTGGATGCAGGGAGGTCATAATTGAGAACATTTTTGCAAACAATCTACATTAAATAATAATAATTTTTGTTATTTTGTTGAGTTCCTAAAAGGCCACAGAGTTTTCTGCCTTCCTGGCATGATAGAGAAAATCAGCAAAGTTGAGAATTCTCCAGCAGGGGCAAGGGAGGGGTCTCCAAACTGAAGCTTTCTTCATGCTCCCTGTATTTTCATTATCTGCCCCCTTTTCATCATCTAAGAACTAAGCTGCTTTTCTGTTTTAAACTTATTCTCTTTGAACATTATGAATGCCAAAGTTGTCTAAAATAAGATGACTGCTCTTAGACTCTATTATGTTGGCCTAATTACATATCTGCAAAATGTTTTCTGGGGTATTGTGCATAAAACAAAGAGGAAAACAATGTCTTCAGTGGCCAGCTTGCCTGTCCCTCCCTCCTGGGGAGGCCTGGGAGAGTGAGGGTGAGGAAGAGTGGGCTGCTGTAGCTTTAGAGGGTTTTGCTCTTTCTCCATAGAGAATGAGGGGCACTTCCCTTCCTCATCCCTCCCTCCCTCCACCATGCCACTGTGGGCATCCATCCCACGAGAACCTTATGCTTATCCTCCCTACCCCAACCCCACCCTGGGGACTGGGGTCCCCCTGGATGGGAGAGGCTTGCATGCCTTTGCTTCCTTCATGCCAGCATGGAGCCAGGGTGACTGGATGTGGTGACCTCATGAGTGAATGGTGGTACTGGGCATAGCTTTGCCCGCTAGCATGCTGGGGGACATGCTGATTTTTCGGCAAGACTACCCAGAGTTACCCTGTCCACTTCCCATTTTACAAATGGAGTTGAAATGTTCTTTCTTTCCAGGGGGCATTCTCCTCCTACCCCATCTTTGGATCTACACTTTCCACTGTTGAATGAGAGTGTGCCCCTCATCTGCCCAGCACCACTGTGGCCAGCTTCTGTGTTGAGCAAAGTCTGGGTACCCTGAGAACATGCTTCCCTTCGCCTCTTCCCTCCTGCAGTGTCCCACTGTGGCCTCCCAAGACCTCCCTGCCCATCCAGAGATGGCTTCTCAGGCTTCATGTAGCTGAAGAGGAGTATTAAGTAGGGAGTTGGATGATGTAAAGCAAACTTCCTTCTTAATCGAGCCTGTTTCCCATGCTAGACTGTCCAAGGACTGATCCCTTTCTATTCATCCAACCAGCATTTTCATTCACCTTCTGCTCATCCCTCTCACCAGGAAATCCAGTCCTCAGCCTCATCCCTGCAGGAGTGTCCATCTACCCTGCATCGGCCAGCACCTCCAAGTTCTCATGTCCATCTTAATCTCTTCCTGGCTGTGGATTAGCTTCCTGCTGCTGCTGTAACACATCATCATGCATTTAAAACAAATTCATTATCTTACAGTTCTGGAGGTCAGATGTCTGAAATGGGGGTATCATTGCCCAGCCTCAAGGTGTTGGCAGGACCACGTTCTTTCTGGAGACATTAGTAGCCTTTTCTGGCTTCCCTGGCCACGGCTCCATCCTAACAGCACCCCCTTCCTCTGCTTCCATCTCCCTGCCTCCTCCTCTGGCTCTGATTCCCCTTCTCTCTCTTACAGGGTCCTTGTTTTTAAAATTGGACTCACTTGGACACTCCAGGATAAAGGGTCTCTCTCAAGATCCTTAGCTAAATCACATCTGCCAAATCCCTCCTTGCCATGTGAGGAAACATTTTCATAGGCCCCAGGGATCAGGATGGAGACGTCTTGGGGGCCACTATTTGATCCACCACAGTCTGTTTTATTTAGCTGCCTCCTAGATAGTTCCCAGGTTCCTCAATCTCAGTGTCTCTGGAGTGGAATACATTCCTTCTTGTTCGTGCTTGACTTGGGTGCCCTGGCTTAACACATGAACCACCATATGAATAAAACGAAATACTGGCCCAGCATTGATGGGCACTTGGGTCATTGCCAGTGTCTTACCATTGCAGACAGTTTTCCAGAGAATGACTTTGTACAGTTTTCATTTTTTATATGTAGGATAAATTCCCAGAAGTGAGATTGTTGGGTCAAAGGGTAAATGCATTTGTAAATTTGAGAGATAACTGTCAAATTGTTCTCCATGAGGGTTGAATCAGTTTGTCCTTCTATCAGCAAAGTGAAAACTGCTTGCTAACCCACAGCTTTATCAACAAAGTAGGCTGTCAAGCTTGTGGGTTTTTACCAATTCCATAGAGAAAAAATACTTTTCCAGGGTAGTTTTAATTTGTATTTCTCTTGAAGAGAATTCTGCATTTTTTTTATGTGCTTAAAGGCCATTCGAATTTTCTGTGATATCTCTTCATATCTTTGTCTCTTTTAAAATTTGTATTGTTTTTTTCTTATCAATTTTTAGACATGCTTTGTTTTTTGACTTTACATATTATCTATCTTATGTCAAGTGCATGAGGTTTTATGTTATCCAATTTATTATTTTTATTTTTTGGCTTCTGGATTCTAAGTTATTTATAAAGGGCATTCGGGGGGCTCTTTAAAAATTAAAAATAATAAAATAATATTAAAAGGGTGATTGGACACAAGCATCTGTTTCTTTTTCTTTTCTAAAAAATCTCAGTAAAATGAAACTGAAGGAGTGCTATAGTTAGATATAATTGAACCTCGTATTTGCTCCCATATTTACATACTCACCTGCTCACTAAATTTATTTGTAACCCCAAGATCAGTGCACAAGGCATGTTTTTGGTCATTTGCAGACATGCGCAGAACAGCAAAAGTTTCCTGTGTGTTCGTTTCCAGCTGAAGTGAGCAAGGTGGTGCTGTTCCTTGTTTCAGCGCTCATACTAAAAACAAGTGTCCTTTTGTGATGTACCGAGTGCTACAATTTTTGCATTTGGGTGTTTTTTCTTGATGAGTTTACTGTTAGAAATAGCTCCCAAGCCTGGTGCTGAAGTGCTGGCTAGTGTTACTAAATGTAAGAAAGCTGCATTGTGCTTTCCAGAGCAAGTTTCTTTGGGCATGAGCTGAGTGCTGTGAGTTCCGTGCTAATGAATCAACAGCGTATGTTAAACAAGAACGTCTTTCAACAGAAACACACACGAAACAAATCAGTTAACATATTGTTGTGGTCAGAGGCTAACCTAACCCTGTGTTTCTTTTAGGGGAAATGGTTCTCTGTGCCTTAGTTCCGGTATTCACAGTGACTTTACAGAACCCAGCTACCAAGAATAAAGAGGTTCTTTGTAGATAGATAGATAGATCCACAAGAACCAAGAGCGATGAGCAATTTCAATACATTTTTAGAAGATGGAAAGTAGATGGAGGAATCTGATTTAGCAAAGTGGAGGAAGCTGCAAACTTGGATGAGAAAGGTGCCATTTGTCTCTTGCAGAACCCAAGAAAAGCTCTGGTTTCTAGAGCATAAATCACCATGGGATGGGGGAAGTAAACTGCAGACCTGAAAACCAGGGCATTAGTTTAACGTTCTAACTTGAAAATAAATAAATAAGTAAAGTTCTAGCTTGGTGTAGAAAGGTCCCTACTTTTTCCTATCTGTTATACAGAACTTGGGGACTATAATGTAGGGATTAGAAGAAACCATTTTAAAAAAAGAGATAAAATGTATGTATCCATGAAACAAAAATAGGATGCTATGAAAAAGAAACAAAAGAGAAAGTTTTAGGGTCTTAAAAGTAGAGCAGCAGAAAATTTAAAAACATAATAAAAAGCCTGGAAGATAAAGAGATGGAAATCTCTCAGAAGGTAAAAGTAAAATAAACAAACAGAACAAGAAAATGAGGTGGGGAGGGAAAGTAGTGAAATTAAAACATTGATCCCTTATTTTGACTAATAGGAGTTTCAGAAAGAAAGTAGACTGAAAATGGAAGGGAAAGGTTCATTGAGTGGGGCGCTGGCCCCATGTGCCGAAGGTGGCGGGTTCAGGCCTGGCCTCGGCTGAACTGCAAAAAACAAAAAAATAGCTGGGTGTTGTGGCGGGCGCCTGTAGTCCCAGCTGCTCGGGAGGCTGAGGCAGGAGAATCGCCTAAGCCCAGGAGTTGGAGGTTGCTGTGAGCTGTGTGACGGCACAGCACTCTACTGAGGGCGACAAAGTGAGACTCCAGTCTCTACAAAAAAAAGAAAAAAAAGTTACCAAAGGAAAAAAAAAGAACACTTTAGAACTGACGGACAAGAATCCTCAGATTGTACTGTCTTTCGTACAGTCTGTCTGTCTGTCAGTTGTAGTGTCCTTTGAGTAAAAAAGACCACACCAAAGCACGTTGTTGTGAAATTCTGGAAGGCCTTTAAAAAAGAAAATCCTAAAGACTTTCAAAGGTGTGCAACGGTAAAGTTTATCAGCACTGCTGACCTCCAAGAGCTAGTGGCACAATCCTTTGACAATTTTAAAGGAAAAATAGATTTCAGCCCACACTTCTGTACCCAAACTATTAATTATAAGACAGAGGCATTTTTAGGAATGCAGGGGTTCAGTGACTTCCAAGGCACTTTCCTAGGATTAACTAGAGGAGTGTGTGCTCCAGCAAAAAGAGGAGGAAACCAAATAAAGAGAGCACATAGGCTACAGAGGCCAGTGTGGGGACGTGGGAAGCAGCCAGACCAGGTTGGAGCAGGGGTGCGAAGATCTCCAGAAATGATGCCCTGGAGCATCATGGCCGGGGGCGGGGAGGGGGGGGTTGGGGGGGAGGGGTGTTGGAACTAAGGTACTATTTTAGGCACGTGGGACATTTATTGATGGGAATGAACTAGGGGTCTTGTAACATGGGGAATAAATTAGTGGTGGGTTCATGTAGCAAATGGAAAAAAATTGGAGAAACAACTCCAGGAAAAATGAAGGGCTATATAAAAAAGATGGCATGGTCATAAAGCATTACTTGCCCCCGCATTGAACAATTTTACGAAGTCATAGTACACAAAACACTGGCTTTTAGTTTAAGTTAAATTGCAAAATAACCATTTAGGGCACAAGGAAAGAGAAAATGGGAATTGCTAAAATTTTTTTTCCCCGTGGTAGAACATTAAAAGATACCTAAAATTGATAAGTAAAATAATAGCAGTATAAATGTACCCTGCCAAAAAGTGTTGGGCATTAGTGATTTGGTAGCAATTTTACAAATGGTGCAGAAGTGGGTTTTGCGAGGCCTTTCCTTCATGTGCCCTCATTGTAGGGACAAGCTGTCCCCCATCACTGTTTTCAGGTACAGAGACTGTCCTGGAACAGGCCCCAGGCACCTTTCAGACAAGGGAAATTGAATTCTTCTCTTCATTTATAGTCACATATGAAGAGCAAAATATCTTCTCGCAAACTGTTTTTCTCCCAGTTTCCACAGATTGAAATATATAGCGAAAGAGGAAAAGCAAACTGACATCCAGGATATAAACTTTCTCACAGGACCAATATGTGAGCTCCTAATTATTTCCTTGCATAGAAGATCTTTAAAAAATGATCAAAAGACAAATGCATTTCTTGGTAAACTCAATACTCCGTTGTCTTAATTCTTAGAGGGTAAGAGAAGGTTGGGTGGGGACGTCTGTTTCTTTAGTTGATTTGCAACCACTGGAGAAATTACAGGGAACAAAAGAAAAAAGAGCCACAAATACAAATGAATTCCTTTCATACAAGTTGAAAAAAAAACCACAGGACGTGCTCCATTTTTTTAACACTCCAGGTGTGATCGCAGATTATGTAGCCACCACAGGAGAGTGGAAAGTTAATTAAAATTTTTGCTCCTACTCACAGAAAGAAATGTCTTTCTGTTTGATAGTCAGGCTGGCTTTGGAGTGCTATTGGTGCTTTCTTCTCTTCTCGCTGGAGTGTCACAGAAAAGCAGATCAAAGGGAGCCTTCCATCCGGATATGTTTCCTACCATCTTTCTTAGCTAATAGACTTAATAGTGTCTTCCACTGACTGGCTTGTCTCATGTTTTTAAAATGCCATCTTATTATATTGATAATATGCAAACTGGCTTTGATAGATGCTTATGGGAAACCACGTTTGCATTAATTAAGACCGTCCCGGTAGTTGCAGTGGGACAGCCTGGCAGAGCATAACCCCTCACTCCTACAGTTTGTATTTGACTTGGCATCTCACCCTGGGGTGGCTGGGAAGATGGAAGCCTCAGCTCTCTCCAGCAGAGTTAAATTTTGTTGTGTTTTCCCTTTTCCTTTTGGTCTTTATGGCTCCCTCACCCTCTGGCTGACATCTCCTACCCTGAGGGAAAAAACCATTTGGGAGAAATCCTGCTGTTTTTCTCTTTAAGATCGTGACAAAATGAAATAAAATGAAGCCAAATAGAAGCAGTGGATGGAGGCTGGTCTACACAGGCGGTCAGATTCGCAAGGGTCGTTCATTGTCTTGCAGCTCTGGGTGCCTGTGCCGAGAAAACCCGGCCAGGATGCAGCCACCAATAAAAGGACTCCATTCTGCCACTCAGGGCTTTGTGAGGCGCCAAAGCTTGTCCTGGTTGCCATGGCTACTGTCTGATTGTGGCGGGTTTGTCACAGTGCTTGATAAAGTGGGAAGGTTATTCTTGATAGGCCCAACTAATCATAACCTTGCAAAGCTTGAGAGTGTGGATTTAAAATTGTTTTTTCCTTTTCTTTTTAACTAGGCATGCAGGGATGGGGGCAGGGGTTCTAAGGATAAAGCAACCACTAGGGCTCTACCCCCAGCAGGTGGTGAGGGCAGAGCCCCAGGAGGGTCCCGGCTGTGGCCTGGAAGGGAGGTGCCCATGCACCCAGAGGGCCAGGCAGAGGGAGGGTCTCAGGGTGAGCTGCTGTGTCATCTCTGGCCTGAATGGGGCTTCAGAGAAGGGGCTGGAATAGTGTCTTCTCCCTGAGAAGTGTTCTCCCCTAACCCATCTGGCAAATTGATTACTTTGTCTCTCACTGGCTGCCTTTCCTCCCTTCCCCCAGAGTCCTCCTTCCTCTACTAATTTTCCTTTCTTTTCTCCTTCTCCCTTTCTTCCTTCCTGCCTCAGTCTGTTTTATGCTGCTGTAATAGAATTCCTGACACTGGGTAATTTATAGTGAATAGAAATGCTTTGGCTCACAGTTCAGAGGGCTGGGAAGTCCAAGATGGAGGGACCATCATCTGGGGAGGGCTTTCTTGCTGTGTCCTCCCATGGTAGAGGGGCAAAGGGGGGCCGAGAGAGCAAATACCCGGTCAAGCAAGATCTTTTATAATGGGGATCAATCCATTCCTCAGGGAGGTCCTTCTGGACCTAAACACCTCCCATGATACCTCCCAACACTGTTGCCTTGGGGATTAAGTTTCCAACACATGAAAGCTATGGGGAGGCACACTGGCCTTTCATAGCATTCTCTCTCTTTTTTTCCTCTTCCTTCCTCTATTCCCTTCCACTGCAGCTGATCCTTTAAAAATCCATCTTTTTTTTTTTTTTTCTCACATGCAGAATGATAGGAAAGGTTAGATCTGAGGTAACAGCAGACAGATTTTGGCCACAGAGTGGTAGACTCTTCTCTCTTGCCAGAGAGACCTAAGACTACGTAGGTGGTGGTTCTCAGACTCAGCTGTGTCAGAACTACTGGGAAAAACTTTGCAAAGCACAGATTCTGGGGCCCCACTCCTAGGATTCCTGATTCAGTGGGTCTGGGTGGAAGGAATCTGGATCCATGTTTGAGATTTTCTGGAGCCAGCTGTTTAAGAAGCCATTGAGAGAGCTGGGGAGTCCGTCCAGTGTGTACACAGGGCAGGGAGGGGGCCACGCCTGCAGGGTTAGTGAAGAGCCCAGAATGAAACTCGCCCCGGGAGTGAGGCCTCCTGTGAGGCTTCTTTCCCTCACTTTCCCTTCTTTCTAACAGGACTGCGTTTTTAAATTAAAAGACATATGTCACCCCTCACCCCACCTAATTTAAAATCTAAATTTTAGACTAATTTTAGATTTTAATTTTAAATCTAACACGGGCAGCATCCAGTTGTCCTGCAGGGCAGGCTGCGCGACACAGGTGAAGAGCCTCCTATGCGTGTGTGTGGGTGTGTGCACATGTGGGCATGTGTGTGTGCGTGTATATGCTTGTGTGTGTGTGGTTGCTGCGGCTGGATGCAAATGACCTGATCATTTGTCAAATGTAATTTCACTCCCCAGGACATGCTCTGAAATCATCCAGAGCAGTGTGGGTCGTCCCTTGAGTACGTCTTTGAGGCGAGGTAATTGTGCTGCTTCAGTGAAATTCACAGAAGGCTATGAGTCCAGACGAGAATAAAATAAAGTTAATGGATTAATCCTTTGGCTCTAATTCCTTGCCAACTACACAGACTGAGTCCGGGCCTGGAAAGAAATCCCATGTTGGCAGTCTGGCTCCAAACTTTCGAACTCTTCTTCAGCAGCCGGGGCCTCCAAGCTGCAGAGCACTCCACCTCTTTTCTCTTTGTTGGGTTGGGGGATGAAATAGTCAGCTCTCGTGGGTTGGGAGTTGGCTTGAGGCAAGAGCAGCCCTAACGATGGCCTGTCCCCCAGGGTGTCGAGGTGCAGACAGACTACGTACCCCTGCTGAACTCGCTGGCAGCCTACGGCTGGCAGCTCACCTGTGTGCTGCCAACTCCTGTCATCAAGACCACCAGGTAACAACAACAGTAATTATTGTTATCATGTTGCACATTTTACTCTGTTTAGGACTGTTTCTGATAAGCTTGTATAACTTGTATAATCCCATGATAAGCCATGATGCTGCTATGGTTATATAAATTCTCCAGCCAGAACTGCATGTTCTTCATGAGCCCAGAGTTACCCCCTTTCCCTGCTTCCCACATGGGGTGGTGGGGCTGGCCCAGCGAATTGTGATACTCAGCAGGTCAAAGATTAGCCCCCTGGGCTGAGGGAGTCCAGGCCCCTCCCATGCAAAGGAAATTCAGTACAACTCTGTGCCCTGGGTAGGTTAGGGAGGAACCTTGTATATAAAATCTTACTTAAATCTATGAAGTGGATTCTTTTTTTTTAATTAAAGCACCTTGGAACAGCCCCCACCTTGCTGTCCCCCTGGCAGCGTGGTCTGTGATGTGCCTGTGAGAGCCACGCCCCATGCCTGCGGTCCTGTGGTGGCTGGTGAGGGCTAAGCCCATCACCCACCTTGCCTACCTGCCCACCCTGGCCCTCCTTTCCAAACACAGACTTGGGAGCTGCCCCTGACCCTTTGCGATTCACCAAGGCAGCCAGCATGTCCTCCTTTGGCCAAGATGCTGCCGTTAAGGCATGTCAAGGGAACTAGAATTTCCACCTGGAAAGCCAACTCTGCAGGGACACCCAGAAAGCTTCTGTTGGGCATCTGAAATAGCCTGCAGGAAGCAAGGTGCTAGCTTGGAGGGGACAGAGACGAGGGGCTGCCAAGGGACCTCTCGCAGTGCCTTGGCAGGGATTGCACTGTCCTCCAGGTACAACATGCCTCCTCTCAGCTCTGTGTGTTGCAGGGAAGGGAGTGTGTCCACCAAGCAGATTGTCTTTCTTCAGAGACCATGTCTACCTCAGAAAATCAAGAAGAAGGAATCAAAGGTAAGAGGCTTTCCTTGCCCACCTCGGTTTTCCTCAGCGGGGCTTCATCTGCCAAAGGATCACTGACCGACCGCAGCCTCTTCCAACTTGCAAAGGCTCTCAGAGCCCCAGGAGCACCTGAGTCCCTTGGCAAACAGAATCACACCCGAGGCTGGTAAAATGGCAGGGCTGAGGGCCTTGGCTGGCGTCTCCTGCTGGCCAAGCCAAAGGGGAGGACAGGGGCTCTTGTGGGTGCTCCAGGATGCCAGATAGTCCCAAGGGTGAAGGGTGAAGAAAGGCAGGAAGCCAGCTGCAGTCTGACCAGGGGTGGGAACAGCTGAGCTCATGGCTAGCTTCTCTGTGGCTTGCTCCCATCACAAGCTGGTTGGAGCTCTGGCCTGCCCTGTTATAGACCCCACAGGACATCAGAAGTTTGCTGATCTTGGCAGACAGACCTTGCCAGAGTCCCTTCTGGATAGGACACGATCTGAGGGTGTCCAAGTGACAGCTGGTGATGTAGTCTGTGGCATCACTCTTTAGGCAGGCTGTCCTAGGGATCCCCAGGATTCTCATCCCCCTCTGGACTTGGCATGAACTATCCTAGAGAAACGGTTGCACAGACAGACTGTGGCGGTTCTCGGAGAATCTTCTCCATACTTCCTGATGTTTAGCGTAAGTCCTCCCTTTGTGCTAGAAGATTCAGATACTTCAGCCCCCCCTCCCCGGCTTTGTGGCCTGTGGGTGCTTTTCCTGTGGGTATTTCCCCCAGTTGCTCAGGGAAAGGCCAGCGAGTCAAGTGAACCTATCACAGCCCATGTCAGGTGTCACCGGATCCAGCTTGCTCCACCTTTGCTGGCAGAGGCTACACTCTCAGCAGAGCCCATCTGGCTTGCTCAGCTCCTCACAACTGGCACCATCCCCACGTCCCCACTCTCGGTTCCTCATGTTCTTTGGACACAGAGCCCCAGACGGGAGCTTCCAGCAAGTGAACAGATTGGAGCAGCCTCTTACCAGCCAACAAACCCAGGGGGAGCCCACTTGTGGAAACAGCATCAAGGCAGCGGTGACTTGAAGCCAGATGGGCTGGAGTGCAGAGGAAAGTCTCTAGGATCTGAGATAGTAATGTGACAGGTGACAGCAGCGGTAGGCCAGAAGGCAGCCTCCACCGGTGCACCATTAACCGCCAGGAGCATCAGCCGCTGGGCAGGAGATGGATTGGCTGTGAGCTGTCAGGCGCAGCTCAGCTCTGCCCAGGCTCGGGGCCTGCTGGCGTTCAAAGAGAGAGCGCCCACAAGCGACATCGTGAGGTCTCCTTCAGACTCCGAAGGACACCTGGGAGCAGCCTTACCAGAGGGAGGTGGCACTGGCTCCAAAGGAGAGACACGTGGTTCAGTGTCAGCAGGAAGGTCATGGCGTCTCACAGAGGGGTCACCTCAAGAGAGACTTAAGCAGGCAGGGAGGTAGATTGTTAAAAGCTGCTCTGTGAAGGGAGAGAACCCAGACAGGGTGGGAGTCATTTTCTAGTCAGCAGAACTCCCAATCCCAAAGAGCCATGCAAATAAGAGTGGGCTTTCTCTTTCTCTGTCCCTGTGTATTTCCTGCCTCATTCCAGGACTAGAGGTAGCTGGTGTCAAGTACTTGTTCTGTGCAGTCCCTCTGGGTCACCTCCCTGGTGGAGTCCCAGAGAGAGGGGACTAGACAGCCACACTTCTTAGAAGAATACTCTGGATGGTGTCCTATCCCTGACTCCTCAGCGGACTCAGGGCGATGTCCTGTCCTGCAACCTCCATGCTCTCTGGTGGCGGTGACAGTCACTCCATTGGTCTTTGTCACGCCTGAACCCCACACCCCTGGCACTGTGGCCACCCTCCACCTCTTGAGGCATCTTTTCTCTTGGTCCCATCTCACCACATTCTGGTTTTCCACTAAGTTCCTTGGGGTTCTAACCCAGGCCCACTTCTCTCCTCATTCTTGCCTCTTCCCTGGAAAATCTCCTTCATTCCTGAAGATTGTACCACCTCTGCACCTGTTCCATCTGCGTCTTCAACTCTTGCTTTGACCCTAAGCCTCAGCTCCATCTCTCCTGTGGCCGACACCAGTCTAAAGGCCAGCTCAGGACTGTTCTCCTCCCGCCTGGCCAGACGCCTGCACCCCTATCCAGAGGAATGGTTCCCCCCCCCCCTGCATTCAGTCTGTCCTTAAGTCCTGACTGGTTTAGGTTCTAGAGACTCTGGAGTCCCTTCACGTCTCTCTAACATCCCTTGCCACAACTCCTCCAGTCTCCTAATAGCATGTCTCCCCTTAAAATATCTTCTCTAAAAAAAAAAAAACCTCTATTCAGAGCCAATGTGACCTTTTCTTAATAAAAAAGCAAATTGAATCACATCACTCCACTGCTTAAAGCAGTTCTAAAGCTCTGTGTAACTCTGAAGATAAACAGAGAAGTTGGTATTGTGGCCCCTGATGCTCTGTGGGATCTGACCACATCCTCTGCCAGCCCCCCATTTTCTGTGGTCCAGCTCCACTGGCCCCCAGGAGCTTTCAGGTCACCTCTGCCAAGGACACTGTCCTCTTTTCTCTCTCTATGGAAGCATCCTTTTCTCAGGACAGCATTCCTTCCTTTTAGACCAAACTAGGCTCCTTTGCAGTACAAAGGAGTGGAAAGGAACTGTGTTCATCTCATTCAGAGCCTCCTCTGGGTTCTGATTATTTGTGATCATTAGTTTAACCTCTCTTGGTAGAGGCAAACCTTAACTTCATGTGAGCAAAGACTATTTTCCTCCTGACTGGTGTATATCCAGTGCCTGGGTTTTAGTTAATGCTCAGCAAATATTTTTTGATTCAATGAATGAGTAATCAAACTTCCAAGCCCAGGATATATGTATGTTATCTAGCATTGAAATGTAAGAAAAGAAATTTCAGGATTGCCACACCAAGGACATGGCATATTTAGACCTCTTTTAATCAGCAACCTGGATGAAATTCTCCAATCAAGACTTTTCAGCATTTGAAAGAAACCTCTGTGTATGTGAGTCTGATTTTCAAAGCACATATTCAACTCCTTCAAAGAGAATAGGTGATGTCTATGCCACCAGAGAAGTCGTGTTCCAGCTAAACTGCTTGAAGCGGACACATTGCAGATGGTTTTTTAAAATGTGCAAATTAAATCCATTAGCCCCTGCTGACACACAACTCTGGACACACTGCTGTAAAGTGAAGGACTTTTTTTTTCTTGTGTACAGTTATTTCTGATTTAGGTGGCTTGTTAGATTTAGTGGCACACCCACCTGCCACAGGTACTCTGGCTAGGGAAGCTCACTCCATAACATGGCACAGCCTGTTTTAGCTGTGGCTTGTTGGGTGAACTCAACAAGAGTACTACTGACCTTGGTACTGCTGAGCCGGTGCACTGCATTCTCCAGGCTGGACTGCCTGCCTTCAAGTGGTGTGAGTGTCAGACTCACCTCTCAGGCTCAGCCTGAAAGCTGTCAGAGTCTCAGGTGTCACCCCATCCCTGGCCTCTTTTCTTCTTGTTTTCTGAGATGAGAACTTTTAGAGCCTCCCATCTGGGACTGTTCCAGCTTAAAGGAGATAGGCCTGGGTGGTGAACGGAGGTAGGTGTGAAGAAGGGTGAGAGGGAACCAAAGATGGCCTCCAGTGCATGGCAGGGCTGGGGTGATGAGTGAGTGTGATCTTACTTTTACGCAGCTATTTGTTAAACCGCTAAAACTTGCCCAGGTGTTTTTTGTTTTTAGTTGTTTTCAAAATGTGGTCCAGGGACCAGCAGTGTCAATATTACCAGGGAGCTTGTGAAAATTGCAAAGTCTTCCACTGGCAAGTCTGGGCTGGGGTGAGTGAGCTGTGCTTTAATAAGCCCTCCAGGTGGTCCTGATGCCCACTCAAGTCTGGGAGTCAGTATCTTAGCTGAATAGTGTTGGGCCCTCTGCAGGGTCACCTGTGGTCCCCCATTCAAATTTTATCATAATTGACTTTTTAAAAATGAGTTTGTCAGGGAGACTTCAGTATAGATATTTGTTTTTAATAAGTCAAACCAAAGTATCTTTAATGGAAGTTAAATATGGACTTCCATTAGCTGACCACTCAGCCTAATGAGTCAAGCGCTTGACCTAGTAGATGCATCTTGTCATCATAAAGCCTAAAAACGAGGCACTTATGCATTGGGATGATCTGCTAAGCCATTCCAAAGGAGTAGCCTCTTTCTCTCCTCACTTCTTTCTGGAGCAAGAGACGAAAGTCTTTCACCAAAAACTAGAGGCTGGATGGGTAATTTGAAGCTAGAGAAATCCAAGTTGGAATTCTAGCTCTCTTATTTCCTAGCTGTGTGCCTTTAGGCAAGTTACTTAACCTCTCTGGACTTCTATGTGTTCATCTTTAAAATGAGTTTTGCTTTGGGAATTCAGGGAGATGTGAGGTACCTGGTTGGTGCCTCAGAAGGTGCTTATTCCTTCCTAGGCAGGTGTCTAAGGCAGCCTGCCTTCACAACTCTGAACATTCAGCTTCTAGATTATCCAGTTGCTCACTGAGTTTTGGCCACTGCTACTTACTTCCCTGCTTCATGAGAATCTCCCCTTGCAGAGCAGAGGAGGAAAAGGGAAGGCTTGAGTGAGCTCCTCCCAGGTGTCTGCCTGGGAGATGGGTGGGGATGGGGAAGCCCAGGCAGCACTCGAGTCAGTGAGGTCACCCATAGCCCATCTGAGAACACAGCAAACAGCAGTCCTAGTCATGGCAGAGTTTTCTGTGATGACTCAGAAGTACAGAAAATGGCTGAAACATTTCCCATCCAGCTCAACACTCACAGTCCCAAATCCTTCTCCCCTTACCAGTCTGGGCTGAGGTGCCTGCTCCAGCTCCTTTCCGGCATGTGTTTCCTTGTCACATTATATCAGCAGATCAATAAAATGTGGCCTTCTACAAGAAATTGGACATGGCCAGGCATCCAGAGGAAACTATGGAAGTTCTTTTGTTAATTTAGCAAGAGTAGTCCCTGCAAGACTATCTAGACTCATACTAGATATTAGCATATCTTGGGGGAAGATTATAGCTATCACCTAGATGTTGGTCAGAAATGTTTTCTTTTTATTTGAGTGTCTTACTCTGTCACCCTGAGTAAAATGCCAGGGCATCATCATAGCTCACAGCAATCTCAAACTCATGGGGTCAAGTGATCCTCCTGCCTCAGCTTCTTTTTTTTTGAGACAGAGCCTCAAGCTGTCACCCTGGATAGGATGCTGTGGCATCACAGCTCACAGCAGCCTCCAATTCCTGGGCTCAAGCAAGTCTCCTGCCTCTCCCTCCCAAGTAGCTGGGACTACAGGCGCCTGCCACAACGCCCGGCCACTTTTTTTTTTTTTTTTTTGGTTGCAGCCATCATTGGTTGTTTGGCAGGTCCGGGCTGGATTCAAACCCGCCAGCTCAAGTGTACGTGGCTGGCGCCTTAGCCCATTGAGCCACAGGCGTCGAGCCTCAGCTTCTTGATTAGCTGGGAATACAGGCTGCCCCTACAACACCCAGCTAGTTTTTCTATATTTAGGAGAGATGGGTTCTTGCTCTTACTCAGGTTGGTCTCAAACTCCTGAGCTCAAGCAATCCACCTGCCTTGGCCCTCAGAGTGCTGGGATTATAGGTGTGAACCAGCATGCCTGACCTCTCTAGACTCATATTAGGAATTAACATATCTTGGGGAAAGAAGATTACAGATACTACCTAGATATTGGTAAAAACATTTTTTAAAAATAGCTGGTTCTGAAGATGCTGAGTTATTTCAATTATTGTTCACAGTCAGAAATCAAACTCCTTGTTCTACTCTTTCCCTTCTCACTACTACACTTGACTAGTCTTTTTTTTTTTTTTTGCAATTTTTGGCCGGGGCTAGTTTGAACCCACCACCTACCCCTTTGAGCCACAGGTACTGCCTACACTTGACTGGTCTTTAAAAAATGATATATAGCATCAATGTACACAGTTATGATTTAATTAAAAAATAAAAATAGCCGAGTGTTGGGGTGGGCGCCTGTAGGCCCAGCTACTTGGAAGGCTGAGGTAAGAGAATCGCTTGAGCCCGAGAGTGTGAGGTTGCTGTGACAGTGAGATTCTGTCTCAAAAGAAATGAATAAATAAATAAAAATCAAAACCACTTATAGAATTCCTATCATATCCTGCTCCGCCCCCCAAATGATATATGAAATAACCATCTTAGCTTGTATAGAAGTAAACTTTCTATACCACCAGGGGGAGAGGGATTTGTCAATGTATCATGTCAATATAGGGGAAAGCAACAGAAAAGCATGGGGCAAAAGAAAAAAAAAGAAAGAAAGAAAAGCATGGACAAGATGGCAAGAAAAATTAAAATAGAAAAAACACAGAAGCTAAACTCAGAAATATAAGTCACAAATTTATCATTTATTATGATATGAATCTTCAACTTTTATGTTAAATCTTTTCCCTTGGAATAAAAAAAAAGTTAACAGATCTTGACAATTGGAAGGTCTGGCACATGGTGGAAGTGTCCTCAATAGTATACTGCACAGGGGCAGAGGGCCCCACTGAGATTAAATACAACGTGAATGGGGCCCTGGAAATGTGTACCACAACCCTGGAGGCAGTGACAGGTATTTTAGAATTGAGGAACTTGAGATTCTGAGAGATTAATAACTCGCCCAAAGATTGACACTTGGCCAGTGCCAGAACTGGGATTTGAACCTGAGGCTTAGCCGCCATACTGTAATGCTTTGACAGTTTAGCATTTAAGGCCTTTTGGGCAAAAATAATTTCACCACTTTTTTGTAAAAGTAAAACTTTCTCTGACTTCCACAATAGCTGACAGCCTCTTGGAGTACTACCCCATCAGACATGGGCAGGCTTAACTGGTCTTTTTCTAAAAACATGTAAAATAATGTAAAACGTGAAGAGATTCTACCTATTTTGGGACAATCATTAAAAAAAAAAGTTCTTCCGTTTGGGGTGGAGGTAAAGTGCAGTGGCAGCTGCATGTCACAAAGCAGCAATTATGAACCATAGCACCGCGTGGGAGAGCTTGGGAAGGTTGGCCTTGGCGGCAGCAGTGGTCACTCGAGGTCTGACATTTGCTTCTCTGGTGGGTTAGGGATCCCTAAAATGCTCGGCTGGCAGTCTTGGCTGAGGTTGGCACCATTGTGGTCTGGGTCTGAGGCTCCACTTAGCCTGCAGCGGAAGTCCATAATTGGAAACTCATAGTTTTGGGTGGAAAAGGCTCCAACCTTCCCCAAAGGGAAGTATGTCAGCTATAGTAGGAGGCACACAAGAAAGGCTTGTCAAAGGGGAAACCCCTCCAGCAGTATCAATGAACTCTTTTAGGGCTTTGTGTGAAGCAGGTGGGGGGGGGGGACAGGGTAAATGTTAAATCTTAACCTCAACATGTATTTCTCTCATGTTTCTCCACTTTGATAGAATATTCAAATTTGCCAGTCTTCTCCAAGAGGTGGTACATCTAAGAATCCCATTCTGTGTTAAATCTCAGATCTCTGAGTGTTTGGGCAAATGTGTTATTTCAGGAAATAGATCTCTATCATGGAAAATTCTGCGAAGGTGACAGATTTTTAAAAATGCACATAGCACATTTTTGGTGTTTCCTAGCACAGCACTTAATTATTTAGGACATGGTAAATAAAGCCTGAAGAAATCATGGCTGATGGCTCAACTGCATTCTTGGCCTCCCCTCTGCAGCTCAGCAAGGGTAGGAACTGAAGGCTCCTTTCCTCCAGTCACAGACTTAGATTTAAGTACCTGTTTGGTGAAACCACTGGGATGCAACTGAAACAGAAGGAAGTGACTGTGGCGGTAACTTAAAATTGAA
The DNA here is from genome assembly GCA_963573935.1 of Arctocebus calabarensis. NCBI lineage: Eukaryota > Metazoa > Chordata > Mammalia > Primates > Lorisidae > Arctocebus > Arctocebus calabarensis. The sequence goes on from CAUYON010142008.1 coordinate 33,911, forward strand.
ACTGCTGTGTACACTTCAGGCCACTGAGATGAGAAAACAGAGACTGAGAAATGTGGCCAGCAAGTGGCAGAGCTGGGACTCTCTCTGCAGTCTCACTCCAGAGCTTTGATAAGGGCCTCACTCCTCTCAACTCTATTACTGGCTGTGTGACTTTGGGACTCTCTGAGCCTCTGGCAACTTCCTTGTCATCTGGGGAAATGCTTGCTAGCAGGTCTGGCTCCCTGGGAAGCAGCTTCTGCTGAGACAGATTAGAGTGGAAGAAGTTTTAGAGAGAGTGAGCGCCCTTGGGAACAACAGCTGTGAGTGCAAGAGCGGGTAGAGAAGTCGGGCTGTGAGACAGTTGCCCACCCCTCCCTCCAGTAGCTCTGGAGCTGGGATGGCCTTTCAGAGTTGTCCCAAGCTGGGGTAAGGAGGTGGGCTGTTGTACTCTACCTGGACCAGTCATTGGTTGTAGGGAGTATGACCTTCAGTCCTGCAGGGGGATCTAGGTGGGGCAGCACTGCATCCACTGCACATTCTGGGTTCTGCCTAACTCAGGTGAATTGGTGAGAGAACAATGGCCGACGGGCTGGTAATGCACAGCCTGCCCAGAATGGAGATGAGTAGGTGCAGCCCTGGCCCTTAGGAGGGACAGGCCTGACATCTCCTCTCCACCTGGACCCTCCAAATGACAGGACTTCAGGACCCCCTTCCCCACTTGGGCCTTTGGTATGGAGTCAGTCAAAAGAAACACCTTTGAAATCCATATCTAGACTACCTGCCATAGAAGGCATGGACAGACTGTGGTGGCTGTGGTGTCTTTCAGCTGTGATAGAAGTTTGGTGCCTCAGCTCTGGCAATGCTGAGAATTGCGGCACGTCTTGCCCAGAGATGGGCTGTGGTAGAATGCAAAGAAGCCTTCAGGTGGAACTCTAGGTTCAGAGAGGCTGCGTTAGTTATCCTCACCCTCTCTGATTTCTAGTTTCAGTGGCGATTCTCCCGAGAAGAAATGCACAACCGGCACATGAGGAAATCCAAAGGGAAACTTGGTGCCAGAGACAAGCGACAAGCAGAAGAAAACGAGAAGAATTTAGAAGACCAGTTTTCCAAAGCTGGAGATGTGGGAAACTGCATGCTGCTGGACGGGCAGCAGGAGGGCGGCACCTCTGAGCTGAGGGTCCCTGTCCCAGAGGTCCAGGGAGAACAGCTGCCCCCTGTTGGCCAGCTGTGCATGGGGGGTGTGGAGGGTCAGGCTGTGCAGAACGGTCCTGCCAGCCCCAGCAGGGACCCAGTAGGGGACTGTGCCGGGCACTCTGATCCTGGTGAGGAGGCCGGGGACAGGGGTGAAGAGGATGTCACTGGGGAGCCAGCCACAGCAGATGAGCACTAAGTGTTGGCAGTTTGCACAGAAGCTAGACGAGCTGGCAAACCCAAGGCACCTTGCTGACAGCTGGCTCGAGGGCTGGTTTGCCCTGGTGTTGTGTGTTACTACCCTTTGGCTTGGCTTGACCTCTCCTTGTGAGCTCACCTGCCCCTTCCAAGGGCCAGGTCCCTGACAGTGTTGGGTTTTGTGCGTCCATTGGAAAGGTGTCATCAATGACCTGTGTTAGAACATAGGAGGCCAGGTTATTTCTTCTAGAGCTCATGTGGCTGGAGGCCAGGCCCTAGCTCTACCATTCCTCCCATGTGAGAGTCTAGACTATCAGTGCCTGTGCCTGCCCTGCAGGGCCTTCAGGGAGCATTCGGGTTAAATCCATGGTTATCCTTGGCTGCAAACACCCTATCGGGGCAGTGTCTGTCCCTTGCAGCTGTGTGGTGACTTTTACCCCTGGGGCTTGGTCAGCAGCCCTTCTCCACCTAAACCCCTCAGACCCTGCTGCTTTGGCAAAGAAAATGTCATCTGGGAGAGGAGGTTCTCAAAATAGTCCTGTAGATACTGGTAATCCGGAAATAGATAATTCTGTGTCTGCACCTGCTCTTGCACAATGTTTGGGGAAGTATTCTGTGTTAGTATCAATGCCAAAAAAAATTTTTTTAAAGGTTTTGTATTCAGCACATCATATGAACACACATACGTCATTTCTGTCATTTCAGGGCATCCATACTGGTTGGTGCCTTTCTTGTGTGCTATTTTAATCTCTGTATCATTGGCAAAGTTGTTACCCATGTATGCTGTGTCTATCATGTGTTTAAATTGTTCAGAAAATATTGTTAAGGCTTTAAGTAGATGGAACTGGCAAAACCTTGGAGAGAGAATGCTGACTGTCTTCACCAAAACAACTGCTCTCTTTCTTGTTTAGTTACTTAAAGCAATAAATCATCTATGAGTTAGTGCACTGTGAGTAGTGATACCTATCATGTCACAATAAAAGTCCTGGCCTAATGTCCAAAGGACTCCACCCCATATTCCTCATTCACTTTTTGTCAGTTTATAATTCCTGGCAGCTCACAGATTCTGGGCAAGAAAATGAAGCTCCTCTGTAAAACTGCAAAGCCAGGTAAGCATTGTTGTGCTTTATCGTCATTTGTAGAAAGAAGATGGAAAGTGGAATTCAGATGCACCAGGTATGTAAGGGGCTCGGTCACCACCTATGTCTGGGGTAATGGAGAAAAATACCTTTTTAAAACAAATTTAAAAATCCCACGTCAATAAATTATTTGAGGTAAGTCTCTTTCTTTTGCAAGTTTATTAAAATAAAACACATTTGTAATACATTTTCATAGACAGAATTGAAAACCCTTGTACACCCACCTCATACAGAGTTGTTTCCTCTTGACAAATTCCCCACCCAGCACTCAGAGCTTAAAATGGGTAAAGGCCATGTCCAAAGAGAGAACTATTTTAAGATGACATTTTCCACAATTATACTCAGTTAATATCAGTACAGCATTTCTGGTTTAATAAAAATATCTCTTGGCACTTTATATCTCTTGATACTTTAAAGGATCGTGACTTTAAAAAATAGGTTAGTCAGCAACAGGTTAATTTTTCTCAACTTTGAAAAGGCTGGAGGGTCTTAACATTGTTCAACTTTGGGTACATTTTTCAATAATGAAATGACATTTACGGTGGCTGTATTTGCTGTGGGAAAAAAAGATTAAATGTGACTTTAACTAATTTGAGTTCTTCAGGGAGTTTGGCCTGTGTGTCAGGCTAACAATTCCTGAAGGTTTTTTCTCCCTTGCTTCTCTCCATCCCTGCTGATTCTGGCAAAATATAGAGGCTCTCAAATTAGCAGCACCTTGGAACCACTAGAAGAGCTTTAAAAAATACTGCTGCACAAGGCCTACCCCAGAGCCTTGAATGAGCAGGCACTGGGATTTTTAAAAGCTCCCTGGGGGATTCTAAGGTGCAGCCAAGGTTAGTAGTACCACCGGCAACAGGATCTCTGTGAAATGAATCACAGCTTGTCCCTTGCGAAATAAAATGCTTTTTACAAATGGTAGATAACCAAGGCCCTAAGACCCAGTTCCAACATTCTGCATATACATTTCAAACAGTGTTATTCCTGAAGGAAATTTATTTTCCTGTGTTTACCAATAGGTTAAGATGCCATCATTTGCACTGACTAGTTATTCCTGAAGGAAATTTATTTTCCTGTGTTTGCCAATAGGTTAAGATGCCATCATTTGCACTGACTAGGTGACAGAACAGTGAAAGCTTGTAGTGTTTGGCATAAAGAGACTTGTGCATATAGCAGTTAGTCTTTGGGGTTGCAGCTCTCACAGCAGGTCTGCAGGGATGGGGAGTTCTAGGGGATGATCAAGTGATTGCAGTGAAGACATTCCTGTGAAGCCATGGGCGAATTCCAATTCTTTCACTAGGGAAGTGTTTTCAACCTCTTCACCTCCAGAGATTCAGGAGAGGCTAGTGGGTAGAGTTTAGCATCACTCACAGGGTAATGAGAGGAGGGAAAGGAATTCTTACCAGATCTACTTAAAGAAATGTAGGTGTATTGCTCTCAAGCATACACATACACAAGGTCAAAGCACTGATGTACAGAAAGCCTAAGAAACCGATGTTAATGGAGCAGTTAGACTTTTATATGTTGGGCTTGGTGTAGTGGAAAAGCCCAATTGGGCTTTGGAATTAGCCAGAGCTTGTTAGGAAGCTAACCAGACACAAACCAGTAGCAAGCACCAAAATTGCAACAGTAAAAAAGCTTCCAACAAAAAAAAGTCCTGGACGAGAAGGCTTTACACCAGAATTCTACCAAATCTTCAAAGAAGATCTCATACTTATATTGTAGAACCTATTCTTACAACTCACTCCCAACTCCTTTCTACAAAGCAAATACCACCATGATAACTAAACTAGGAAAAGATCCAACAAAAAAGAAAACTACAGACCAATATCATTAATGAATATCAATGCAAAAATACTCAGTAAAATCCTAGCAAATAGAATACAGCTACACATTAAAAAAAATTATCCATTACAAACAAGTAGGCTTTTCCCCAGATATGTAAGACTGGTCAAAACAAGCCCATCAATAAGTACAATTTACCACATCAATAGAAGCAAAAACAAAGAACATAAGATCCTCTCAATAAATGCAGAAAAGTCGATGGACAAAATTGAGAATTCTTTCTTGATAAGACACTGAAGAACACAGGCATAGACAGGACTTTTCTTTAACTGATAGAAGCCATCTATGACAACCCATAGCCAACATCATGCTGAAAGGAGTAAAACTAAAAGCATTTCCACTTATGACTGGAACTGACAAGGGTGCCCATCATCGCCACTATTATTCCAACATAGTGCCAGAAGTCCTAGCTAGTATAATCAGGCAAGAGAAGGATAGCAAGTGTATCTAAATAGAAACAGAGGTCAAATTTTTACTCCTTGCTGATGATATGATTTTATACTTAGAAAACCCCAGGGACTCAAACATGAAACTCCTGGAAGTGATCAAGAAATACAGTAATGCATCAACATTCACAAATCAGTAGCCTTCATATTCTCCCAATGACTATCAAGCTGAGAATCAAATCAAATACACAATTCCCTTCATAGTAGCTTCAAAGAAAATGAAATACCTTGGAATATACCTAGGAATATACCTGACTAAAGATATGAAAGATCTCTATAAGAACTATCAAACACTGAGAAAAGAAACAGCTGAAGACATTAACAAATGGAAAAACATACCATGCTCATGGCTGGAAAGAATCAACGTTGTTAAAATGTCTATACTACCGAAAGCAATTTACAAATTTAATGCAATCTCCATTATAACACCATGTCATTCTTTGAAGTACTTGAAAAAATATTCTTCATTTCATATGGAACCAGAAGAAATCCTGATAGCCAATGCAATTTTAAGAAATACAAACAAATCTGGAGGCACCACATTATCAGACTTCAGGTTATACTACCAGTCCTCAGAAATCAAAACAGCATGGTATTGCATAAATAGACACATCTATGGAACAGAACAGAAAACCTGGAGATGAAACCCGCCTCATGCTGCCATCTGATCTTTGATAAACCAAACAAAAGCATACACTGAGTAAAAGAATCACTATTTAATAAACGATGCTGGGAGAATTGTTAGCCACATGTAAAAGCCTGAAACTGGACCCATGACTTATGCTGGATAAAAGATTTAAATCTAAGACATCTAACAATAAAAACTCTAGAATAGTGTTCTTCAATTTTTTTTTTTATCTCATGCCACACTTGAACTTCTGTAGCATAAATTATGTTGATCAAAAAATAAAGTAAAAAAAAGAATATACTTAATGTACTTTGAACTTCTTTTAAAAATTATTTGATGATCTTTAAAAATTTTCATGGCACACCTACGATCTCTAGCAGTGCTGTGCTAGATCTCTAGCAGTGCTATGCTGCGGCATAGCAGTTGAAAATTATTGCTTTTAGAAAGCATGGGAAGAACTCTTAACAATATAAGCCTGGGGAAAGATTTCATGAAGACCCCATTGGCAATTACAGCAGCATCAAAAATAAACAAATGGCGGCACCTGTGGCTCAGTGAGTGGAATGCCGGCCCCATATACCAAGGGTGGTGGGTTCAAGCCCAGCCCCGGCCAAACTGCAACGAAAAAATAGCCAGGCATTGTGGCTGCACCTGTAGTCCCAGCTACTCGGGAGGCTGAGGCAAGAGAATTGCCTGAGCCCAGGAGTTGGAGGTTGCTGTGAGCTGTGTGACACCACGGCACTCTACCCAGGGTGATAAAGTGAGACTCTGTCTCTAAAATAAATAAATAAATAAAAAATAAACAAATGGGACCTGATCAAACTTAAAAGCTTCTTCATAGCTAAAGATACAATAGACAAAGCAAACAAACAACCTTCAAAATGGGAGAAGATATTCACATGTTACAAATCTGGCCCAGGGCTAATAAACAGAATCTACAGAGAACTCAAACCAACAAGAAAACAGCAAACTACCAAATTAATCACTGGGCAAGAAAAATGAAGACAGAAGAATAGCAAAACCATGAAAAAACGCTCACCATCCCTAAGCATCAGAGAAATATAAATCAAAACCACCTTGAGATATCACCTAACCGTGCTCGCTTCGGCAGCACATATACTAAAATTGGAACGAGATATCACCTAACCTCAGTGAGATTAGCCCCCATCACAAAGTCCCAAAGCTACAGATGTTGGGAAAGGTGCAGAGAGAAAGGAACACTTAATAATATATTGTTGGGGGATTGCAAACAAATACAGCCTTTTTAGAAAGAAGTATGGAGAATCCTCAAAGAGCTAAAAGCAAATCTTTCATTTGATCCTGCAATCCCATTACTAAGTATCTACCCAGAAGAAAAAAAAAATCATTTTACCGTAAGGACATATGCACTCGAATGTTTATAGCAGCTCAATTTATAATTGCAAACGTGGAAACAGCCCAACTGCTCATCAAGCCATGAATGGATTAATAAACTTTGGTATGTATGTATATGTCAGTGGTTCTCAACCTTCCTAATGCTGCAACCCTTTAATACAGTTCCTCATGTTGTGGTGATCCCCAACCATAAAATTATTTGTATTGCTACTTCATTACTGTAATTTTGCAACTGTTATGAATTGTAATGTAAATATCTGATATGCAGGAGATCCCCCAAAGGAGTTGCGACCCGTGTGTGTGTGTGTGTGTGTGTGTGCGCGCGCGTGCGAATGTTTGTATATATTATGGAAAATTGCTCATGGAAAGTTAAGGATTGCTTCCTAATCATTCAGCCATAAAAAAGGTGGAGACTTTACATCTTTTGTATTAACCTGGATGGAGTTGAAGCACATTCTCCTTAATAAAGTATTCCAAGAATGGAAAAACAGTGGGTGGTGCCTGTGGCTCATCGAGTAGGGTGCCGGTCCCATATACCAAAGGTGGTGGGTTCAAACCCGGCCTCTGCCAAACTGCAAAAACAGAAAAATAGCCGGACGTTGTGGCGGGTGCCTGTAGTCCCAGCTATTCGGGAGGCTGAGGCAAGAGAATCACCCAAGCCCAGGAGCTGGAGGTTGCTGTGAGCTATGTGATGCCACAACACTCTACTGAGGGCGATAAAGTGAAACTCTGTCTCTACAAAAAAAAAAAAAAAAAAAAGGAAAAACAAGCATCCCATATATTTTATACTAATTTGAAACTAGTAGATGAACACATCCATACATGAGGAAAAACAGTTAAATTCAAGAAGTGGGAAGGCAGGGGAGGAGTTCAGTAAGCTCCCACCTAATGAGTACAATGTAGGGATATATAGCAAACCTCCTAGGAGAACGATTCAACTAAACCTTGGGACTTTTCCTAACAAACAATGTAACCTAGTTGTATGTACCCTCATATTAATCTGGAAAATAAATAAATAAATAAATAAAACCCCCCAGGGACCCCTAGCCTTTCACCTCTAACACTCCTAGCATAGTTCAAGATGGACCATGACATAAGCATTAAAGAAACCTTGATTTATTTGTGAGTAAAGCACAGTAAATGCCATCTTAACTAATGGAAATACCATAGTAGTATTTATAAAGTATCACTTTGTTAGTGGTTTAAAGTAACAAAAAGGTAAACCGAGTCAAGCCCTTGTCTGAATTTTTTCAAATCTCCAAAGTGATGCTAGTTCGCTTGAATTGTTGATGCTTAGTGGGAACAGCTCCCAAAAAACTTTAGCAGGGGGCATTCTTTTTTTTTTTTTAACATGTATTTTATTATTCTTCATTACATTATTCTCCCCTACCCACTAGTGGTAAGATAGAATTTATTTACAGAAAAGAATACAGAAAACACTAAAGCTCCTGGTAGAGGGAGAGAATTCTAGTGGGGACAGAGAAGTTCTCTCCGTTTCTCTCTCGGTCTTTTCCCATCTCCTCCTTTAGGCCTTTAGTCTCAGGGTATATATAGGTGTATGGGTTCCTTGGCCAGGAAACGAATGAATACAGTCCCTTCCACCAGGGGCAAGGTGAATGAATGTATCAATGAATGGATACAGTCCATTCATGGTATTGAGGCCCAGAAAATTCACAAGAAATTGACTTAGGCATAGGAAATGGGGGTTCCGCATTTAGTCCTAAGTGTGAAGTGAAGGAGACACCAAGGCACAGGTGTCTCCTCAGCAGTTGTCCAGCCTTTTTGGCAATTGGAGCCTCTGGTGGAGGTTGGAGGTCCCCTTCCTTGCCTGTCATACA
>CAUYON010142016.1:0-16104 GCA_963573935.1 Arctocebus calabarensis
AGGGTGACGTTATCTTAGGCCATGGCTGGCCAGGCTCAAACCGGCCAATAGGCTTTATTGTGACCTTTTTAGGAAGGGCCAATGACCATACGGGCCAGGCTTTTCGGCGCGAGCTGCGGCGGGGAGGAGAAGGACTCCCGGCGCCGTTTTAGGTTAAACAGCCTGATGGTCGCCAACAGTTCACAGACAGCTGTCCTCTCCTGTTGTCTTTACATGGCAGAAGGGGTGAGGAAACTGGAGTCTCAGAGGGGCATTAATCCCGTTCCCAAGGGCTCTGTCCTCACGACTTAACTGCCTCCTAAAGCCCCACCTCCTAGGACTTTCAACTTGGAGGTGGGATTTCAACATATCAATTTGCAGGAGGCACAAACTTTCAGACCACAGCAGATTCTAAGTGGGTTGGGTGGGAGAGACAACATTTACAATTTTTAAGAGAACAACACATTTTTAATCACCTAAAAAAAAAAAAAAAACCAAATGAGTCATTTACAAAGGATCTTATATAAATATATTGACGAAAACAGGTCTGTTGGGCCTGGAATTTGAATTTATAAGCCAACCAGGACTTGCACTTGGAGTGATAAAAATTTATTTCTTTCTAAAATACACATATCCCTTGCTTATTAGAGATTCATAAGACCCTGAACTACAAAATGTTGTGTCAGCATCAGGCTTGGTGCCTATAGCTCAGTGGCTAGGGTGGCAGCCATATACACCAGCGTGGGTTTGCCAAGCAACAATGACAACTACAACCAAAACTAGTTGAGTATTGTGGTGGGTGCTTGTAGTCCCAGCTACTTGGGAGGCTGAGGCAAGAGAATTGCTTAAGCCCAAGTTTGAGGTTGCTGTGAGCTGCGATGCCACGGCACTCTACCTAGGGCAACAGCTTGAAACTCTGTCTCAAAAATTAAATAAATAAATAAACAAATAAGTAAATAAATAAATAAATAAATAAGTCAGCATCAGTGCTCTGGCTGCGTTCTCCATGAGGCATGTGTTCTTGAGGAAGTCACGGACCTGTTTGCTCTCTAAGTGTCAGTTTCCTCATCTGTAAAATGGGAATAATATTTCCCCGCATCTCACATGTTTGGTGCGAGGATTGAATGAACTAATATCTGCAAAGAACTCATCCTAATACCCAGTTATAATTAGCACTCAATAAACACAAGCCATTATGACAGTGAGATCCTGCCATTCACATTTCTCACTTCTTTCCCCGAGAGTGCACGGACTAAAGTTTGTTTCACCACAGTCTTCACATGAAACTTGAAAATAGGAATTTTCTGTTTTAAGGAATTGGCTTTTCTTTTTTTAAACCAATAAATCTACTAAATCGTGTTCTGTGGATATTAAGGATGATAAAAATAAGAGTTCTTACTGAAAATCTGTGTAGGAGGTGAAAGACTACCTTCAGAGGTGAGGGAGGGTGATCTAACTTATTGTTACTTACCTGAGAAATCAGCTTTTCTTCCAAATTGACTTGTTTTCCCACCCTCAGCAAAACATGCTTCAATTTCCTCTCTGACCTCTGAAAACTTCCATAAATCAAATACTACAAAATCATCTATGCCCTGGAACTGAATGTGGGAAACTCTGAGTTATGATAGTATGCACATAATACTGCAAGATTGAGCTAAGAGAGTAATTCCCTTTACAGAGTGTTAAATAAGAGGTGTCTTTTGTATACATTCAGAGGTGATGTCATTGTCTCCCTGTCACTGGGAGGGTGCCAGGAGTTGTGATAGGACTGGGCCTCCAGCAATGATGGATTGCACCTCTCACCTGAACACTAACCCCTTTGTGAGGCCTCAGGCCTAGGCCTTTCTGCTAGTGAGGGAGGTGCCATCACATGACCTGCCAGAAGCCTGAAATCTCCACGTCAGCCTTCTTATAGGAGAGCTCTAACCTTGAAGGTAAAGGACACAGCTGGGGCTGGCATGGCGGGATGCTGAGGGTACAGGAGGGACCCAGACAGGCCTGGCTGCCGACTGCCTGGAGGTTACAGTCTAGTGGGAAAGACAGAAAGCAAATGACTGGGCTGACCTGAACGGAGCACAGTTGGAATGAGCACCCTGAAGCAAGGTGTCTGTTGGATTTCAGGGGAGACCTAATGAGCAGAGAGAGGGAGATTTAGGCATGAAATTGAAAACACATTTTTAAAAATATCTAACATGACAGAGAGCACAAACTTTGCACATTTTGAAGACGAAGCACGTTTTAAAGCTGCAGACGGCATAGACGGAGCACATTGGCCGGGGTGGGCCTGACCGAGCCTTGTCCTCTCCCGAGTTAGGTGCTGAGGCTTCTGGTGCGAGGGGTGGCTGAGTGGGGAGAGCCTGAAAAGCTCCAGCACAGGGGAAAGTCCTGTAACACAGTGAGGGCGCCTACTGGGTGGCTGGAGGGTGACCTGTGGCCGGGAGATCCCCAGCCCAGATTGGCGGCCACGGAGGCCCGTTCCTGGCCTTGCCACTATCCACATTACGCACACAGTGTTCAGTGTTGTGTCATCAGCCCGCACTGCCCCTTGTTTTATGCTGCCATCTAACGTACATGTTTGCTCTCCTGGTGTTGATGGAGTTATGTGTCTTCAGATACAAAGGGGCTGGCAGATGTGTGTGCATGTGTGTCTGTGTGCGAGTATATGTGTGCACGTGTGCATGCATGTGTGTGTGCGTGTGCATGTGTGTGAGCGCGTGTGTGCCAGTGCATGTGCATGTGTGTGAGTGTGTGCATGCATGTGTGTGAGCGCATGTACATGTGTGCGTGCATGCATGTGTGTGTGTGTGTGTGTGTGCGTGCGCAGAGAGGAAGAGGCAGACCTCTGACCCACTGCTCTTTCCTGCTATACTCTGCTCATCTCTCTTCAGGGGCAATTGCCAGTTCACCTGCAAATTTATCTATGCTCAGGTCAATCTTCTTGAGACACAGTGGGCTTGAAGGTGGTGGCCGTATGCTACATCCGACCTCAGCCATCATTTGGACACTTCCCTTCCCCTCCCCCCCAGCCCTGCGTCTTCAGACTTCTCTGACTGTGTTTCTGTGGTGTGCGGGAGCAGCAGTCAGCTTGCCATGGAGGAGCAGCAGCTGGTGGTAAGAGAAGGCAGGAGAGGTGGAGAGCACAGCCTTCCCCTTCTGAAAACACATGGTGCCAAGGCAGCATCAGTTGCAAGGGAATTCTGGGACTGGGAAAGCTCATGACATAATAGAACCTGAATGCTTTTGGGGATTTATCTCAGAACTACTAAATCCCAGAATTCTTTTTATTTTTTTTATTAAATCATAGCTGAGTACATTAGTGCAATCAAGGGGTACAATGTGCTGGTTTCATATACAATCTGAAATGTTTTCATCAAACTAAATCCCAGAATTCTTAAACATCATCCAACGTATAAAAGGCCCTAAGGAAAACCCCACATATTAAGGATAACTGAAAAATGTAAATGACTTCTTCAAATCTTCAATTGGTTACTACAGGGCTCCTGTTATTTATGATTATTTCACTTTCTTATGTCCTATGTCATGTACTAGCAGTTGTCTTGTTACGAGAAAAGTTTTTACCTCTATGAGAATACTTAACAACAAGCGGAGAAGGCTGGTGTCGTACATGGATGCTGATAATTAATCTCATACTCCATGAGACCTGCACTTCTGTGTACTAGCTTCGCCAGAAAATTTAATGCCTTAATAGGACTGAATACATTTTTTTTAAAACCCTGAGAATTATGGAAAATTAGGATCAGATGTGTTTTCACAAAATGTCATTGACGGAACAGTCAAAATGAGTTGGAGCACGTATTTGATGATAGTCAAACATGGGGAGCGATCCTTAAGGATAGACTGGGACCTGTGCTAATGACTGAAACAGCAAGAATTCCCACACATGCTAAGATAGCTGCTGTAAGTGTCACAGTGAACAGAGGGATAATGCCAAAAACTTTTGTGTTTGGAAACTATGTTCATTTTCCTGGAAATGTTGTTATTTGGGGGCTTATCGGTATAAAACGTGGCAGGCCAGCTCGGCACCTGTGGCTCAAGTGGCTAAGGCACCAGCCACATACACCTGAGCTGGCGGGTTTGAATCCAGCCCGGGCCCACCAAACAACAATGACGGCTGCAACCAAAAAATGGCCGGGCGTTGTGGCGGGTGTCTGTGGTCCCAGCTACTTGGGAGGCGGAGGCAGGAGACTCACTTGAGCCCAGGAGTTGGAGGTTGCTGTGAGCTGTGATGTAATGGCACTCTACACAGGGTGACAGCTTGAGGCTCTGTCTCAAAAAAGAAAAAAAAAACAAACAACAATGGCAGGCCATTCAAGCCTCATTTGCTGCTCCAGGCTACTTTGCAGAATATGCACTGGGAAATGATCTTCATCAAGACGGAGGCTGCCTCTTTTTTTTTTTTTTTTTTTTTAGAGACAGAGTCTCACTTTATCACCCTAGGTAGAGTGCCATGGCGTCACACAGCTCACAGCAACCTCCAACTCCTGGGCTTAGGCGATTCTCCTGCCTCAGCCTCCAGAGTAGCTGGGACTACAGGCGTCCGCCACAACGCCCAGCTATTTTTTTGTTGCAGTTTGGCCAAGGCCAGGTTTGAACCTGCGACCCTTGGTATATGGGGCCAGCGCCCTACTCACTGAGCCACAGGCGCCGCCCACAGAGGCTGCTTTTGCCTTACCGATGCCCAAGTGCGAATGTCTTCGTCCATACTTCCCATTAGAGTGTATAGCACTCTGGGCATCGGAATTATGAGAGTGACGTGAGACAGCAACACAACACACACGGGCTTGAAAACCAGACTTTCCTATGACACCAACAGTGCTACAGACACAGAAGAAGTCCATGCAATGCTTGATGGGCTGTCACCTCTTCACACCTGTTTATAGATTCACTCCTGTGATATGTGAAAACATACGTCTAGATGAAAGTCAAAATGAAAAGCTGGATCAGCTGCACTTGGAGGGATGACGTACATGGAAAGAAATGAACAAAAAAATGAAAAATTGCAGGCCAGGTGCAGAGCCTCATGCCTGTAATCTTAGCACCCTGGGAGGCTGAGGTGGGTGGATTGTTTGAGCTCACAAGTTCGAGAGCAGTCTGAGCAAAAAGTGAGACCCCATCTCTACTAAAAATAGAAAAACTGAGGCAAGAGGATTGCTTGAGCCCAAGAGTTGGAAGTTGCTATAAGCTATGATGCCACAGCACTCTACCCAGGGGGCAATAGCTTGAGACTCTGTCTCAAAAAAAAAAAAAAAAAGAAAGAAAGAAAAGTTGCAAAAACATTAAGTCAAGAAAAAATAACTGCAGAAAATTAGTGATTGGATAAAATTAAAAACTGATTTATATCAAGACCTTTCATTCTTTTCAAAATTGTGATGAATGTGTGTATACGTTCTCATAAATGAAAGCTTGTCTGGAAGAGTCATCAAATTCAATAAGGAATTTTGGGGTTTGACCTTGAAGTACTTACAACTTCCCAGGAATCCTGAAAATGATGGTGCTTCGGCCAGCTTGCACAGCACAGAGCATTCATGTGGGAATTAGTTTTTTTTTTCTTTTGAGACAGAATCTCACTATGTTGCCCTTGGTACATTGCTGTGGCATCATAGCTCACAGCAACCTCAAACTCTTGGGCTCAGCCTTCCAAGTAGTTAGACCTATAGGCGCCCGCCACAACGCCGGGCTAGTTTTTGGTTGTAGTGGTCATTGTTGTTTGGCAGGCCTGGGCTGGATTTGAACCTGCCACCTACAGTGTATGTGGCTGAGCCCTAGATGCTGAGCTACAGATGCTGGGCTGGGAATTGGGTTTTTAAGATGTTCATAATGAACTAAGCTTTAGGAATCTTATTTTATTTTTTTTTTTAAGAGAGAGAGCCTCAAGCTGTCACCCTGGGTAGAGTGCTATGGCATCACAGCTCACAGCAACCTCCAATTCCTGGGCTCAAGCGAGTCTCCTGCCTCCGCCTCCCAAGTAGCTGGGACTACAGGCGCCCGCCACAACGCCCCGGCCATTTTTTGGTTGCAGCCACCATTGTTGTTTGGTGGCCTGGGCAGGATTCGAACCTGCCAGCTCAGGTGTACGTGGCTGGCGCCTTAGCCCGTTGAGCCACAGGCGCCGAGCTGCTTTAGGAATCTTATTATTGTGCTAGTTGGTTTTAGTAGATACTGACTTTAATATTGTTTGGTGTTTAAACATTTATTAATATATATGTGCGAAACAAGAAACTAAAAACTATTCATATCCTCTTTTATTTTTGCTTTAGTCATCATAACCATGTTGAATTTATGTGATTGTTGATTTTATTACATGTGAAAAGCCAATTTCTTCTCAAATTTACATTACTTAATGTTTTCACTAGTTACATTCCACAATCTACATGCCACCCTTTATTATAATTTCTTTTAAATAGATGCAGAAAAATGGAATTTTCTCTACTAAAGTACGTTTGCATTTTTTAAATATGAAAGAACCAAATACAGTTTTCTATTCAAAATTTGCTTATTTTAACATTATTTGGTTTGAAAAAAGAAAAAGACAGGTGAAGATCTACTCAACCATTTGTTTTCCACTGAAATTTCTAGATAACACTGTGTGTTAACTTTTCTAGCTCTAGCTCTGGCTTACCACTCCCTGTTACAAAATCGTTTGAATTTACTGT
Organism: Arctocebus calabarensis; assembly: GCA_963573935.1. Taxonomy (NCBI): domain Eukaryota; kingdom Metazoa; phylum Chordata; class Mammalia; order Primates; family Lorisidae; genus Arctocebus; species Arctocebus calabarensis. Next base: position 6,654 of record CAUYON010142016.1, read on the forward strand.
GAAAATATTCCTATCATTAACAAAAATAAAGTGTTGAAATAAAAAATGCTGAGAATTTAATTTACAGTATGCTATGGTTTGAATATGTCTCCTAGAATTCATGTGTTAGAAACTTAACCCCCAGTGCATTGCTGTTGGGAGGTAGGGCCTAAGGGGGAGTGTTTAGGTCATGAGGGCTCCATTCTTATGAATAGATGGATGCCATTAAGAAAAGGGCTAGTGGGAATGGGTTCGCTGTCTTGCACTTTTTCCTTCTGCCTTCTCCTATGTGATGGTGTAGCAAGAAGGCCCTCACCATACGCTGGTGCCTTGACTTTAAACTTCCCAGCCTCTAGAACCGCGAGCCAATACGTTTCTGTTCTTTATGTAACAGATTAGAGGTATTCTGTTACAGCAGCACACAATGGCTTAAGACACGATTTATTTCAAACCAATTAGAGAAAGGATGAAATAGTCAATAAAAGCTGTTGATATGCTACTTGTTCTTGGACAGAGAAAAGGTAGATTCCTCCGCACCTCACACCTTACCTAATAATTAATTCCCTATGGATAAAGAACTAAACATAAAACTAACAACTTTAACATACAGCAGAATCCTCGTAGTTGGCCCTTCCCCTTCATTGATCATCTCCTTAAACTGGCCTGATTTTTATAGCCAGGACATGCTCTCCGTGTACTCAGTGGAAGTTCCTTATGTTTACCACCTCCATATGTTGACCATTTGTTACAGTCCCTTGAGTGGTCAACTTACAGAGGTTCTACTGTGTATACATATGTAGGAGTATTTTACAAAATAATCCTGAGATGAAGTAAGTCTCCTAAAGCAAGACTCCAAATCCAGAAACCTTGAATAAAATAATTAATAGGCTCAATTACATGAAATGGCAAATTTTTCATCCAAAAAAGCACCGTGAACAAAATTAAAAACAAGATGGCCAGACTGGAGGCAAATAGGGGTATGCCTGCTCCTCGGCCATCTTTTCTCAGCAGAACTCCGCTTGTCTCTAACATCCAGACTTCATAGAATGGGCCTAACTTTCCTATATGACATTTTGCGGGGGGAGAGCCAAGGTTTATTTTTATAGAAAATTTTATTTGTACATACTGAAAACTCATTATAACATTTTAAGCAAAGTAGTGTGTGTATGGGGGAGAGAGGAGGAATTTTCCAGTTATAATTGGAAGAAGGTCAGAATCACATGCAGATGTTTCCAAAAGCGCCAAGTGTCAACACAGGGCTGTGAGTTGGCTGTTGAACCTGCACCCATGCAAATGTCTGTTAAACGTCATGTTAACTGTTTGGTGGCTGGGAGCAATGTTTTATGCATCTTATGAACTAAATAACTTGTCACATACATTGACATTTTCCTGTGTTTTAGGAATTGGTTGGCAGTATTACCCTGATAGAAAATGGACTCCTACTAAAGTTTTTCCACCAAACACCTGGCATTTAGAAATGGGCTCCTCATGGGATTGAGAGATGCCGGTATTGATAAATGGTAGTACAGACTGGGAATTCCTACTGAGAAAATATATAAAATAGTCCATTTGAATCTGACAGAAAAAAGATAAAACATGGAAAAAGATGAAACAATCACTAGAAAATGAGTCAAGAAAAAAAAAGAGAAAGAATGAGTCAGAATGGAAATAGACAATTCACAAAAGGAGAAATTGTGAAATTAGCCAATAAAGAACAGCAATACTCGACCTCACTGTGAGCAAGGAAAAGCCCGAAATGCGTTAAAACAATGAAATACCTTTTTGCAGTTTGCTGGGTTTACAGAAGAGGAAAAGTGTGATACAATTCAGGGTTGCCGAGGCCTTGAGGAATCAGGTGCTTCGGCGTCGCTCAGGGCCATGCGCATCAAGGAAGAGCTCTTTCATGGCAAACGGGTGGCATCTCTTAAAAACTGCAATGCCCGGCACTCTACTTTTACAATTTATTTCTAGAAACCTATCATTCAGAATACACATGTGCATGAAGACATGTGCCTGAATATGAATGAATATCCTGGCATTATTTGTAATACAAAAAAACTATTGAAAAGATACAGAACATACATCAATGATTTAAAACTATTATGGCGTGAACTACTGTGGAGTTGTTCACACAGAGTCAGACTTACATGCACTGAGGTGAAAAGGTCTCCCAGGCACATTAAGTAAACAGAATGAGTTGTAGGAAAACACGTGCAATATTCCGTACTTACGTATATGCCTGTGTGTATGTGAAAGGGCACACCCGAATGGGAGGCAGCAGTTACCTCTAGGAGAGATCTGGTTGCGGGAGGAGGTTCACCAAGCATTCTAGGTTCTCACCCTGCAGTGGCCCTCTCTGCAGGAAGATATATTCCCACACCATTCACCTAAGTAATGGCCACATACCTACTTCAGCCAATGTGCAATGCTGGTCTCTTTGGTACAAGGTTTTAGAAGTCAGGGCATCATTTGGCATTTCTTTTGCCCTCTGCCATGAGACTGACAATGTTCCAGATAGAGATTAGGTTCTACCATCAGTTTTCTTTCTGGAGGAGTACAGACGGTAAGAGGCAGAGGTGCAGCAGATTCGTGAACAGCATGTGGTGTGAAGAAGACATGAACATTTGTGGTTATAAAGCCACTGAGATCTGGGGATGTTTGTTACTGTAGCATAATGTGGCCTTACCTGACAGCTACAAATAAAGGAAGACTTTACAGGTCTTCCTCTGTGTATTTATCTATCATGGCAGTATTTTTGAGTTACTTACAAAATCATTTTTAAAAATGACATCTCAGTGAAATTACAGATGACTACATTGGAAGGGCCTTCAAGATTGTTGACAAAGAGAAACTATGGAAGTGAAATCCTGGAATTCCAAGGACAAAGTTGAAGTGCCTGCCTGAGACCTGCAGGCTAATGTATCATGGACCATGTCTGACATCTGTAGCTTTCTGAGAAGGCAGGAGGTGTGTTGGCAAGCCAGTAAGCAAAAATCTATGGTGGTTAGCTAGACAGGTGAGAATTCTCTTTGTATAGTTAGTGGGGGAAATCAGGGCAGTGAGAATTCTACCCACTCAGCCACAGGACTGAAAGGCATCCAGATAAATGGTGGGACTGTAGTGTCTGTCACTGTGGACACTGGGAGACAGTGCTCTTCAGTAGTAAGGATTAAGTTGCAAGTATTGCTAATTCAATGTGCCAGTCCCTTCAGAGGTGACCTGAGTATGGAGAATTTGAGAACCACTGGCTCAGGAAGTAGAGTAGGTAATTGCATGTAGTCTCTTCTTTTCTGCTGGCTGCTGCCCCTGGCTCAAGTTCAGATGCTTACCTTCCCCATTGATCTAGCACCTCCTCTCTTTCAGGCCCTGTAATTGCCGTTAGCACTACACACATGATTGCTGCTCTCAAACTCACAGCACCGCAAAGGGGATAGACCAATAACACGTACATGGAAGCATAGACAGCAGTAATAGCAGCAGTAACCTCTTCTCAAGGAGGTGGTAGTTTATGAGCATTTATACAATTGCCCTATTTTTCAGAAGAGGAAATTGAGGCTGGAAGAAATTAATTAGCTTCCTTAAGTTCCGACAGCCCACAGAGGCTCAGTCTCAAGTTCTTCTTTTCTGTACCAAGTAACCAATCAATAAATAACAGAATCAGAGTGAAACAAAGGGCCATGAGGCACAAAAGGGGAATGACTACACCTTGAATCAGAACTTCAAGCTTCAGAGCAAGTTGCAAAGATTCAGATTTTATCCCTAGAGAGTGAAGCACAGCTTTGGTTAATGAAGCAGCCTGGAAATCTGACTTGAGTTAGTTATGGTTAGCATTCCTTCCACTCCTGCCTGCCCCCTCCCCCCTTCTCCTATTGGAAATAAATATCTTAGTTGCCTAGGGCATGAGGTGGGGGTAAGGAAAGCCTTGACAATAGGTCTAATGTGTACGAAGAATTCCACCGCGGCAACATGATGGGGTCCAACCCATCAAGTCTCATCAGTGGGCGAGGCTGGGGGATTGGTCACATGTGTTTGCCACTAGCTCAATGCAACATTCTTCCTGTGAAGCACTCAGCACAGAGACGGATCCTAGGAGATTCTACTCCGTCAGGTCTGTTCTGAGTTACAAGGGAGTTTGACCTGAACAAGTGTAGAGCAGGGCTCCCAGCGCCATGACTGTGTTCATAGGCAGCTCATATGAACAGCAGGTGAAGGAGTGTTCACCAGGAGAGCCCCAAAGATCCGAGCAAGAGGCCAGAGTAGCAAGACTTGTTTCCTAGGCTCTGCTTTAGCGCTCGGGTCTCAGAGTTCAGCCAGTCTTTGTGCCAAGGGATTAATAATGCCCCAGGGACTCTCAGTAGAACAGAAATGAGTACAGCAGAGCCGCCTAAGAACGAGTCCGAGAAGCTGAGCTGAAGCAGCACGGCTAACCCAGTCTGCTCAGCCCACATTCTTTTTTTTTTTGCAGTTTTTGGCCAGGGCCAGGTTTGAACCCGCCACCTCTGGTATATGGCGCTGGTGCCCTACTCCTTGAGCCACAGGTGTGGTCCCCTTTTAAAAAGTCTTTTCCCCCAGGGCTGGGTTTGAACCTGCCACCTCCGACATATGGGGCCGGTGCCCTACTCCTTTGAGCCACAGGTGCTGCCTACCTCAGCCTACATTCTTTCTCCACACACCTTCCATGTTGATCTAGCTCAGTTTCACTGTGACTGTGAGGATGTTTATCTCAAAAGGCTTTGGGGGAGTAGACAATAAGTGTTATTACACTGTTAAAGTAAAGATCACTTTTAAGTTATTTAAGTATTGTTACATTGTTGGAGTAAAGGCTGCTTTTATTTATTTTAATTTATTTTATTTTATTTTTTTTTTTTTTGAGACAGAGCCTCAAGCTGTCACCCTGGACAGAGTGCCATGGCATCACAGCTCACAGCAACCTCCAATTCCCGGGCTCAAGCAAGTCTCCTGCCTCCGCCTCTCAAGTAGCTGGTTCTACAGGCACCCACCACAACGCCCGGCTAGTTTTTTTGTTGCTGTTGTCATTGTTTAGCTGGCTTAGGCTGGGTTCGAACCCACCAGCCTTGGGGTGTGTGGCCAGCACCCTACCCACTGAGCTGCAGGTGCAGGCAAGGCTACTTTTATTTTGTTTTCTTTGATGATTCTTTTAGATAAATTTTCTAGGTTTGTTTCCTTGTATCCATTATGAAAATTATCAGAAACAATTAGAAAATTAACAAAGGCAGAACAGAATAGAGAGACTACTCTTGCTATTCTCCAGAACTGTGGCCTTCTGACAACAAACCTTGATGGACCTAATCCCCGTCTCTGCATTTGGCTGATGTAACAGGTGGCTGGACCCCTTTGTCCGGTAACAGAACTAGCAACTTGTTAGCCAGAGAAGAGAAATTCTGGACAACTTATGAGAGAGTGAGTCAGGTTTGGTGAGTGGTTCAGCTCAATATTTTGAATGAAGTCAGAGAAGAAAGATTTATAAAATTATTTGTGCCCCAGCTAGTACTAAAATAGCAAAGAGAGAGAGAATGTTAGGGAAAGATGAAGAGGCATATCTTACCTTGTGGAGTGAAGATATGTTTAGGAAATGTGGGCTTCTCTGTAGAGTGTGAAAAACTGCAAAGATTTTGATGGAGCAACAGGTGAAGGTTTCATCAGAGTTGTGATTCAATGCCATGTATCGTCAAGTTTATATTAGGATCAAATTTTATTTTAATAGTGTTATAAATGAGTCTAGGCCTTTAAATTGTCAAGAGTTGGAAGGGGTCATTTAACGTTTTCATTCATACTCAACTGTGACTCTTAGGGGAGACTCTGAGCTCTTGTAAAGTTGGCAATTGGGGTTCAGTGGTGCACTTTGTTCCCTCTCTGCCTGGAAAGGCCAGGGGCAGGATGAGGTGCAAGAATATCTTACCCTTTTTTTCTCTGCTGCCCATTGGAAGAATAAGAGTTGTCTTGGGTCACATGTTAAACACACAAACACTAAGAACAGCTGATGAGTAAAAAAGAGGTCCATGCATAATTTTCATGATATCCAGTGCCACAGAAAAGCAAAAAAAGTCCTCACAAAATCAGCACATGGCCTGTGGGACCAGGGCTTCACATTGGACATTCTTAGGGTAGGGCAAGTAATGTCAGGTAGCACTCTGAACCTCAGGGCTTTGCAAATGAGCTTCCTCTTCAATTTTATATTCTTGGTGCCTCACTGACCTCAGCCTAGTCCTGGCTTGGAGGTCAAGCCCAGTGCAGGCGGAAATTTCTGTCTCATGGTTCTGGGAGCTGTAGTCTAAGATCAAGGTGCTGGCAGGTTCAGTTCCTGGTGGGTGAGGGCTCTCTTCTTGGCTTACAAATGGCCACCTTCTTGCTGTGCCCTCACATGACAGAGAACCTAGTCTCACTTCTACTTCTTGTAAGGACACTAACCCCATGATGGGACCTCCACCCTCACGACCTCATCTAAACCTAATTGCCTCCCAAAAGGACTACCTAAAAAACATCATCACCTTGGGAGTTAGGACTTCAACATATGAACTGGATTTGGGGGGCAGGGGGAGGTAGACAAAAACATTCAGTACATAATGTAATGTGTTAAAATTATACAGTTTAGTTTTCTGCTTTTGTACAAAAGTTTGACCAACATAATAGAATTCTAAGATGACTGTCAAGATTCCTGCCCCCTGGTGAATGTGATCCCATCTCTTGAGGGCCTGAGTAAATCAGGGAGCTCTTTAAATCTAGAGGTCAGACATCAAAGAAATCAGAGAGAGCCAGGGGTGGGTGCAGTGGCTCATGCCTGTAATCCTAGCTCTATGGGAGGCTAAGGTGGGAGGATTGCTTCAGCTCAGCCTGAGCAAGAGCAAGAGCATGTCTCTATTAAAATAAATATATATCAGAGAGATTGGAATTTTCCTGGGGCCTTGAAGGCGCTAACAGTTAAGAGCTATAGTGAGAAAATGTAAGAGGTTTCTGGGAGCTCAGAGCAGACCCTGATGACAGCCAGCTGTTAGGTGGGAACCTCAGTCCTACAAACATAAGCAGTTCTGTCTGTAACTTTGTGAGCTTGGAAAAGGATCCTAGACCTCAGATGAGACCCTACAGCAGTTGTGGTGTCAGCCTCATGAGACCCTGAGGGAGACCCAGCCACACCTTGCTAGCATTTCTGCCCCACCTTTTTGCTGTCTGTCACCTGGCACTGCTCTGAGCTCCTAGAGGTGAACATTTTAAGCAGCTAAGTTTATGGTAATTTGTTACATATCATAGGAAACTAATATAATCTTCTTTCTGTGGTAGATCAGCCTACATCTCCTGGGTCCCTTTGTCTTATTCAAAACAGCTTCAATTTAACTGTTGATTATATTTTTCCTTGCATTAATATATAACCTCCTTTCCTGCTTCTTTTTCCTTTTTGTTTTTTCCCTATTGTTTCCTTTGGGCATTTATATAGTAATTCAAATCTGCTCTCCACACACATTGTTATTTGAACATTCACAGAAAACTGTTAATCTTCTCCCTGCCCTCTACAAAGCTTCTCCAGGGCACACATTACTGTGAGGCCACTGATTTCATCTTTCCAGCCAGTGTTCAGGGCTTCCGAAGCTTAACATCATGTTTATTACATAACAACAAGACATAAGCCAAAACAACTTGCTGTCAGGCTTTTAAATATAGCAACAGCAAAAAATCTTTTCTGGGCTTAAGGAAAAAACCACTTTAAATGTCTCCTAATTTCAGCAATTTTCTGGTCTATAGAAAAAAAAGTCTAAAAATGGCTCTGAAGGTATTTAAGTGCACTCGCAGAAAACCCACCAGTCCGTGTGGGGCACAGCGCTGCCAGGGCCGCAGTGAGAGGGGAGCCAGTGCTCCCTGGCCTTTGGGATCTGCAGGCAGCTTCTCCAGGGAGAGCTGCCTGAGCAGTAAGTGCTGTCATGGGAGAGCCCTCCCAAGGTGGCGCCATGGTAATGTGTCTCGTGGCACCAAGCTCATTCTTACCTTTGCTCCCTTTTCTGGTTGCAGGGGTCCCCTAGCAGCTCTTCTGGAGGATTCATTCAGCTGTGAGCATTACAGACCCACATCCATCTGGCTTCAGAATAGGGCTTTTGTGGCTCTTGTCTTGGGTTGGATAAAAAGGTCGTGCTGTTTCCCTCTAACCTCCCCGGTGTTGGTGTCGTTCTGAAGCTCTAACTCCCTCCTCACCTGAATCCCTGAGCTAACCCTGTGGGAGAAGGTGCCTTTCTCCTCCACTCCAGCCACCCACCCTGGGCTGGCCTCACGTGTCCTCCCCTTTAAACAATGCTGTGCCCTAGGAATTGGGGCCCACTGTTTGGCCAGGACCGGGCAGCTGAGGAGCATCTGGGCACAAGGACTGAAAGTGGGAGGAGGGTGGGTCCCCAAAGGAAAACAAGGGTGCTGCTGCCGGAAGAGGGAAGAGTGGACACTGGGCAGGGCAGCAACCTACAGCGGCCCTCCTCCACGCCAGCTTTAGTGGGGAGCGCCTGATGCCCAGAGGACACGGGGAGCAGAGGGGTCTCCGCCCTCGGTGCGTCCACAGGTTCATCGCTCTGAGTGTCCCGTGTCCCCCAGGGCCCTAGCGGGCTGAAGCGGAGGGAGGCGGAAGTGCGTAGCACAGCGTTTCTCTACCCCGGGCCCTCTGACTCCCTCTCTTGGCTCACAAGGGGGTAGGAATTTCTGTGCCCCTCCCTTCTGCTCGGATAATGGGCCTCCTTCCCCGTGCTGTGAGGGTGGGCCTCCTTCCCCGTGCTGTGAGAGTGGGCCTCCCTCCCCGTGCTGTGAGGGTGGGCCTCCCTCCCCGTGCTGTGAGGGTGGGCCTCCTTCCCCGTGCTGTGAGGGTGGGCCTCCCTCCCCGTGCTGTGAGGGTGGGCCTCCCTCCCCGTGCTGTGAGGGTGGGCCTCCCTCCCCGTGCTGTGAGGGTGGGCCTCCTTCCCCGGTGCTGTGAGGGTGGGCCTCCTTCCCCGGTGCTGTGAGAGCAGGCCTCCTTCCCCATGCTGTGAGAGTGGACCTCCTTCCCCAGTACTGTGAGAGTGGGCCTCCTTCCCCGTGCTGTGAGAGCAGGCCTCTTTCCCCAGTACTGGGAGAGTGGGCCTCCTTTCCCGGGCTGTGAGGGTGGGCCTCCTTCCCCGTGCGTTGAGGGTGGGCCTCCTTCCCCAGTACTGTGAGAGTGGGCCTCCTTCCCCGGTGCTGTGAGGGTGGGCCTCCTTCCCCGGTGCTGTGAGAGTGGGCCTCCTTCCCCGATGCTGTGAGGGTGGGCCTCCCTCCCCGTGCTGTGAGAGTGGGCCTCCCTCCCCGTGCTGTGAGGGTGGGCCTCCTTCCCCAGTACTGTGAGAGTGGGCCTCCTTCCCCGATGCTGTGAGGGTGGGCCTCCTTCCCCGTGCTGTGAGGGTGGGCCTCCCTCCCCGTGCTGTGAGGGTGGGCCTCCCTCCCCGTGCTGTGAGAGTGGGCCTCCTTCCCC